>OFHV01000186.1:0-71106 GCA_900245895.1 Lacerta bilineata
GGTTATTTACTCCCTGGGCATATCTTCTCAAGTCCTAGTGTGCTACAGCTGCTTCCAAGGATTGCTGGACTTTTCTGCCCCCATGAGTCAAATTGATAGATTTGTTGCTCTATTAATAATATCAACCACATTGCACTGCTTTAATGGAACAGATCACAACTTACATTCTTGTTGTAGTGAAACCTTAATTGCATCGCCAGTGGAGAGGTTTTTTGCTGGATAAGTGACTGCTAAAAGGTTATAATAATTCAAATGTGTTTCAGGGCTCTGTCTGCATTATAAGCTATGAGCTTAGCTACATTCTGTCATGCAAAAATCATGTGTGCTTAAATATTTTTGCATCCCACCCCCGCAGCCTTTTACATATGTGCTTATGTGATTACCTCTAGATGTTGTAGGATTACACCTCCCATCATCACTGTCCATTGGCCATGTTGCTTGCGTTTGATGGGAATTGGAGTCCAGAAGCATCTAGAGGATACTACGTTGGCTACTAATGGTGTAAGCAGGTTGGCATAACTGAACTAGTTAAGGACATATTATTCCACCTTCAATGTTCCTCGCTCCCATTTGCTAATATAACTTGTCTTATTTTGCAGGGTATTATTTTCTTGGCTCTTAAAATTTCATGGATCAAGGTTAATATTACCGGTGGCTTCTTCAGGACAGCGTACTACACGATTCCTGGCCCATCCTTAAATCTGCTCTGCAGTGCAGAAGAAAACAGATGAATATGTTCAGCCACCACCTCTTTTTCTCCTATTGGACTACCCTACACCTTTCCATCTTGCTAACAGTCTTGACAGCTGCTGAAGATGTCACGAACAGCACTTTAAACCACACTCATATGCTCTTAGGATCTGTGCCTGTGGTCGTCTCCAGAATTGATCACATTATAGTCAAAGAAGGTTACAGTGCCTTGATTGACTGCAACGTTCAAGGTCATCCGGGGCCAGAGTACAAGTGGTACAACTCCAACGGCCATTTGCTGAAGGAAGATGGGAATACAGGTATGTAATTGTGGAGCTAACACATGGTGCATAAATGTGATGCTGCAGTTATTGTAAATGGGGCATGAGTTGAGTGTAGAAGTTTAAATATTTCGACCTAAACCAACACCCTGATAGGGATTCAGCACTTCTCCCTCCCCAGTCATCAGCTGGATCATTTGACAGATTGTGGCCTGTGTGTGCAAATAAGAATGTGGGGTGGTCTCCCCCGCTTTTGGCCATGCTCACCCATGGCATGCAAGCACGGATCATGTGCGAAGGTGGCCAAAAATGGTTAACAACCCCTACTGTACACTATAAACACATAATAACAAACCACAATTTAGAAACAATAAAATCAAATAACCCGTGAAAGTGATGGCAGCAGCAAAGATGAGGTCAACATGACAATGCAAATAAGTAAATAAAGCGCAGCTGAACATAGAATGTCATTTCAGCACCAGTTCAGGTCGATAGGATTAGAGAATCGTTTTTAGGAATACAGTGGTACCTTGGTTCTTAAATGCCTTGGTTCTCAAATGCTTCGGTTCTCAAACTCCGAAAACCTGGAAGTTATGTTTTCAAACAACCTTTTATAGAGTAGCACCATTAAGAGTAAATTACCTTCCAGTATCACCTTAGAGACCAAATAAGTTTGTTATTGGTATGAGCTTTCGTGTGCATGCACACTTCTTCAGATAACACTGAAACAGAAATCATCAGACCCCTAAAAAGGTAAAGGGACCCCTGACCATTAGTTCCAGTCGTGTTCGACCCTAGGGTTGCGGCGCTCATCTCACGTTACTGGCCGAGGGAACCACCATACAGCTTCTGGGTCATGTGGCCAGCATGACAAAGCCGCTTCTGGCGAACCAGAGCAGCGCACGGAAATGACGTTTACCTTCCCGCCGGAGCGGTACCTATTTATCTACTTGTACTTTGACTTGCTTTTGAACTGCTAGGTGAGCAGGAGCAGAGATCGAGCAACGGGCGCTCACCCTGTTGCGGGGATTTGAACCAACAACCTTCTGATCAGCAAGCCCTAGGCTCTGTGGTTTAACCCACAGCGCCACCCGTGTCACCACCAGACCCTTATTTGGACAGAAATTAAAAAGGATATTAGAAATTTGCAGAAGGATGAATTTATCATTATATCTCAAGATTTATCTGGAGAGGGAAGAAACCAAGAATAAAACATAAATTACTAATAAATGTCAAAGATAGAGGAGGTGTCTCTCTACCAGATTTAAGATTATATTATGAAGCATCTTGCATTTGCTGAATCCAGGATTGGATAACTTTAAAATATGAACATAAGGACAAGCTGGCCGACATATAGAGCTGTTAACAGAAATGGGTAATCAATTTAAAGGTTCTGAAGATGTTGGAGAAAACGAAACAGGCTGTTACAATATTTTCAATTAAATGAAACTTTTAAAAATGATAAAAAGAAAGGATTTAGTTATGATGTATCAAAGTTTCAGAGAGAAATAGTAGAAGATAGTACAAAATTACTGTCAAAAACGTACAATCTGCTTTTGGAGTAGGACACCAAAGAGGAATAGGACAAATGTGTTATGATAAAATGGGCAAAACATCTGGAACATAATAGACAGGAAAGGCTTTGAAAGATAGATACGAAATTTACTGCATGTACTTTGCTGAAAGAGAATTATATGAAAATGATGTACCGGTGGTACCTAACCCCAGTCAAATTAGCAAAAATATATAGAACAAGATCTAGTAAGTGTGGAAAATGTAAAGAAACAGAGGGTACGTTTTATCATATGTGGTGGAAATGTAAGGTTGTCAAAATAAATTGGGAGATGATTAAGAATGAATTGGAAAAAATGTTTAAAGTAACCTTTGTTTAAAAACCAAAAGCCTTTTTATTAGGTATTGTAGGACGGAAGGTTCCAAAGGACCAGAATAAATTGATGGCTGCCTGGATACTGTTAGCCCAAAGATGGAAAGAGGAAGAAGTCCCAACCAAAGAAGATTGGCAAACCAAGTTAATGGATTATGCTGAAATGGCGAAACTAACTGGAAAGCTCAGAAATCAAGATGACAAGAAATTTAAAAATGAATGGGAAATGTTAATTATATATTTGCAAAAGTATTGTAAACAGTTTGATATATTGGCAGGATTTTAAGAACACGTGTAATGGTAGAGATAGTATAGAAAATTTGCGGCGGGGGGGGGGGGGGAAAGAACAGTTGGAGTAGAAATGTTATGCCGTTGAAAAGGAAATCTAAAGAACCAGGGGAGGGGCAGGGAGGGAAGTCACGGGATTCGGAGAATCCTATGTTATGGATTTGATATTGGTTTTGTGTATGTTTTTCTTTTTTATTGTTTTTACTTTTGTTACTCTTGTAGAAAATTGAATAAAAATATTATAAAAAAATAAAGAAAAACTTTTATCTAAAATGTACAACTGCACAAGGAAGTCATGGAGGAGAATTACTCAACAAATACCTCCGTGATGATGATGATGATGATGGCATTAAGATTGTGTCAAAGGTATCCTTTTTTTTAAGAGATGCATTTGATTAGACACCAATGGAATGTGAGGCGTTCTGATAGATAAAGCAATGGTCCGTATGTTATTAATCCAAGCCTCTATTGTTTGCGAACAGAGAGCAAATTAATTCTTTAGATTGAAGCCTAGAATATGGGGTCAAATATTGTTATATTAAGGCAAATACTGAATGAGGGCGGATAGATTGTTTAGTGATTTTAGGGGTCAGATAAAAAACTTCCCCCAGAAGGTGTGGACCACGGTACACTCCCACCAAACGTGAAAATAGGAATCCGAGACCTTCTGCATGCAAAGCAACTACTCTACCACTGAGCTGCACTCCCCCACCCCATAACATTCTCCATCAGCTCCCTCTTTTCACAAATTGTTTTGTTGTTGTTGTTCAGTCATTCAGTCGTGTCCGACTCCTTGTGACCCCATGGACCAGAGCATGCCAGGCACACCTATCTTTCACTGCCTCCCGCAGCATCTCATCCTCTGTCGTCCCCTTCGTCATTGCATCTTTCACGAAGAAAGGACTTTGCCCTAGAATAGCAGTTGGCACAGAGCAACCATTGGAGAGGAGCCTTCCTTGTGAAATGCCCTGGGTAAGAAGCAGGTTTTGTTTTCTGCAGTTGCTTCCTGTGCAGCTAACTATGCGCAGCAGAAACGCGTTTACACATTTTGTGCCCGAAGAAAGCAAAGGAAAGAACAAGCTGAACTGTGGAGGACGGAATTTCAGAAGCAGCGTAGGAGGTTTAACAGCACATGCTTTTGTGCTCTGAGCGATTCCGCTAGAGTTTGAATGACGCCCCTGGGGCTCAAAAGACCTGCAATTTGCAGCGATGTTATTTAAAGCACTTGCAAAGCACTTCTCACTGTGACAGGCAGGAGGACTGCCTGTGGTGTGCAGGGCAAGGCGTACAAGGGCACAGAGGGCAGCCTTGCCTTTGCCACTGCAAGCCATCAGTATTCTCTGCCCACCTGCTCCTTGCTCATGCACTCTGCTCTCAGTTTCTTTCCCCATCTAGTTGCTCTAACCCAGACATGTATGTTGGGGTTTCTGGCATTAGGTGAGTGTTGCAGCTCAGTGGGGAAGCACTGACTTTGCATGCAGAAGGTTCCAGGTTCAAATCCTGGCGTCTTCAGGTTCAACTGGGAAGGACTGCTGTCTGAAATCCTGGAGAACTTCTGCCGATGTGGCCAATGCTGAGCTAGGTGGGTGGTTGCTTTGTCTCAGTATAAGGCAGCTCCCTATATTCCTAAAAGGTTGGGTAACCAGTGAAAAGAAGCTCCTTTGCCAGAGAGCTGCTGTCAGTCAGTTGAGACAGTACTTGGCTAGATGAACCAAAAGTTTGACTTGGTATAAAGGAGCTTCCTAAGGTGGGAGAAGCTGCTTTATCCATCCTTAAAGAAATCAGCCCTGAGTGCTCACTGGAAGGACAGATCCTGAAGTTGAGGCTCCAGTACTTTGGCCACCTCATGAGAAGAGAAGACTCCCTAGAAAAGACCCTGATGTTGGGAAAGATGGAGGGCACAAGGAGAAGGGGATGACAGAGGATGAGATGGTTGGACAGTGTTCTCAAAGCGACTGGCATGAGTTTGGCCAAACTGCGGGAGGCAGTGGAGGATAGGGGTGCCTGGCGTGCTCTGGTCCATGGGGTCACGAAGAGTCGGACACGACTGAACACAACAACAACAAAGTCTGGCCCCTTGTCATTAGTAAAAGTACAGGGACCCCTGACCATTAGGTCCAGTCGTGTCTGACTCTGGGGTTGCGGCGCTCATCTCGCATTACTGGCCATGGGAGCCAGCGTACAGAATCTGGGTCATGTGCCCAGCATCACAAAGCTGCTTCTGGCGAAGCAGAGCAGCACACAGAAACGCCATTTACCTTCCCGCCAGAGTGGTACCTATTTATCTATTTGCACTTTGACTTGCTTCCAAACTGCTAGGTGGGCAGGAGCAGGGACCAAACAACGGGAGCTCACCCCGTCGCGGGAATTCGAACCGCCAACCTTCAGATCAGCAAGCCCTAGGCTTTGTGGTTTAGATCACAGCGCCACCCACGTCCCTTGGATGGACTAAGTTAGGCTCTATTATTGGGAGCATGCAACTCAGTGATAGAACAGTTGCTTTGCATGCATAAGGTCTCAGATTCCTACTTTCATACTGTATTTGGTGGGAGTGTACCGTGGTCCACACTTCCTGGGGGGGGGGAGTGTTTTTTTTATCTGACCTCCAAAATCACTGAACAATCTATCCGTCCTAATTCCGGGAATACCTGTTTTCCTGTGGTGGCAAACAGGACCTTCGCAACACCAACACCCTTATGCTGTTTGACGAAGTAATCTGGACTGAAATTATATTTGCATTTTTTATTGGGATTTTGTTTATCTGTTGTGCTCGTAAGGAGAGATTTTGTGGAAAACTCAGGACAGATGGGACCCTCTATGATAGTGACAGTCTTGATACTGTTATGGAAAGTCTGTGAAAGTGACTTTTATAGAGGGGTGGTAATTTCATAGGGACGCGGGTGGCGCTGTGGGATAAACCACAGAGCCTAGGGCTTGCCGATCAGAAGGTCGGCAGTTCAAATGCCCGCGACGGGGTGAGCGCCCGTTGCTCGGTCCCTGCTCCTGCCAACCTAGCAGTTCGAAAGCATGTCAAAGTGCAAGTAGATAAATACCGGTAGGTACCGCTCCGGCAGGAAGGTAAACGGTGTTTCCGTGCGCTGCTCTGGTTCGCCAGAAGCTGCTTTGTCATGCTGGCCACAGGACCCGGAAGCTGTACACCGTGAGCGCCGCAACCCCAGAGTCATCAGCGACTGGACAGATATGATTTAAAGGCAGATGATGACAGCCTGGAACAGTCCGGATTTGGGGCACCAAAGATGTGGCTTGTTGCTGTTGAGAGTGATACCCCACAGACGGTCACATTTGATGCCTGCAAAATAATATCATGTGGAGGATTGGAAGAACAAATTAGTGATGGCAGAAAAATATATGTGCCCAGAAGCACAACCAGGGTGCCCGAGGAGATTGCTCAGTCTTTAAATGTACTGTAATCCCATCGTATTAACCATATGGCGGGCAAATAATGAGGTAAATAGAACTTATGGGTTGGGGTGGATGTTAGTGGAACAGACCCAAAAGCAAGAATTAGGATAGTAGTCAAGAAACGTAACACCCCAGAGATGTCTAATTCAACTGTATCACCTCCAGTAAATGAATGGGAACTACCCAAAGACTCATACATACATACATACATATCCTTTATTCGACCGATAGTCAGAAAGAAAAAGAAAAACATTTCTCAATACAAAATTATAGAACTAAAAAAACATCAGAGGGATACACAATTAAAATAGGACAGCACTAGTAAACCTCATACAGATAACCCACATCGAGGCATTCGATTTTGTGCTTCTGACATGTGATCGCCAGGAAGAGGAATTTAGCCACAGATAAGGCTATTTTTTACAGTGGGCTTATTCAGCAGATATGCTACCTGCCTTTCTCTTAACCGAGAGCTAAACTGAGATAAATATGGGGCTATGAGATATTGCCTTAAATCGTTATAAAAGGGACAACTCAGTAGAATGTGTTCTGTGGATTCTACCTCTCCTAAAGCACAATGGCACGTTCTCTGATCATATGGAACTCCTCTAAATCTTTCCCTCAAAACCGCCGAGTCAAGAACGTTCAGTCTGGCGGCAGTGAGAAGTCTGAGGTATTCCACATAGTGGATATCCGGCAGGTAACGGGCTGATGCAGCCCCATACACCTGCTCCCCCAGAAACATCCCAGGTTTCACACGGGCTATGTCTACCCAAGGACTCCTTAAGGTGATCACAGCAATTGAGGTCCAGGATTTAAGGCAAACATTGTAAATTGAAACAGGATTAATTAATTTTTTCAGCCTTCACCGTACAGTCCAAAAGTGGGGTACAGTATTCAGAACAATATGAAATACTATGAGAAAAGGATACAATACTTAATGGGCCTTTGTTTTTTTTTTTGTTTTTTTAAATAAATAATATTTATTAATTTTTTAACATAACAAAAAAAAAACAACATAAAAACTACAATAACAACAACAAAAAAACACAACAGAAAACACAACAAAAAAAATAGTCCCTCCCATCTTAGTAGGACTTCCTCCTATCTCCTCCTTCTGCGTCCCTTGTGAATACCTTTTTCGGTAACTTCCAAAAACTATATAATTCAAATCTATTTTCTAACAACAACTTATCCATTTATATCTCTTATCTCTTAACTTATATTATATCCCTATCTAATTAATTAATCTATCGCCTATCTTATCCTATCATCATAAATCAAAACAACTAACTTCTACTCTACAGCCTATCATATCCTCAAAATATATCTAAATTTCAATCTTACAATTGTTACGGAAATTTACCGGGTTGAGGCTGCTCAGCTCCCGGTCCTACGGAGGAAGCCCGTGGTTCGCTGCGGAGGCAATGGAGACCAGCCGGAGATTGGAGCAAAGGCAAAGAAGTTTATTGCGCAACAAGGCTCAGGAGGGTCTGAACCCCGAACAAAGGGTGTCATGGACTTTTGAAACTTCCCGCTATTGCCCAGAATACATAGCGAAATACATCACAGAAACGTCAGAGATGGGGAGGGGAGAGAGGAGGTTCTAGTAAGATTTACATACAGGTAAACAAGTTTTACATATCAGGAAGGATGGCAGGAACCGGTGAATGGATTTAGGGTGGGTGCAATATACATTGAGAGTTTCCACTGGGAAAGAACAATAGGAAACTTCTAGGACAGGAGTGGCCAACAGGTTGATCGTGATCTACCTGTCGATCGTGAGGGAGTTCCTGGTCGATCGCAGGTAGATCTTGGGTTGCTTAGCGATCGGCAGCCTAAAAGGGGGAAAAGCTGTCCAGGGAGAGCTTCTTCCTCTTGCGGACACACAGCTGGCCTCTCTCTCTGTCTGTGTGTCTGTGTGTGTGTGTGCCAGATGGTTGGCTGGCACCTCCCATTGGAGCCGCCTGCAGGGGGCGGGGGCAGCGAGGATGGGGGTGTGTGTCCCCCTTGCTACACCGTCCTCCTTCGTGGGTGGGGCCCTGCAGCGGGGAGAAAAGTCAGCGGGGAAGCAGCCTGCTTGCCTTGCCTGTGCTGTTTTTTTAAAGCTGCTTCCCCCCCGGCCGCCTGCGGGGGGGGGCAGCGAGGATGGGTGTGTGTGTCCCCCTTGTGACACTCCTCTCCTTGCTGGCCCCCCTCAGCGGGGATAAAGTCCTTTTAAAAAAGAAAAGCCAAGGCAAGCAGCCTGCTCCTGCGTTCTTTCCAGCAGGGAAATGGATTTTTGACAATGGGCAATTGAACATTAACTGGCACCTTAATGTGCTTTAGGTGGGGATAAACATGACAGTTGCTCCATGCTATAATGGAATCCCTGCTCTGAGGGTTGTCTTTACCTCTGGAGATATGGGGGTCTACTACATGATTGTATGTCTTGTAGCATTTACCATTGTTTTGATCTTAAACATCACTCGGCTGTGCATGATGAGCAGCCACCTAAAGAAGACTGAGAAAGCGATCAATGATTTCTTTCGGACGGAAGGGGCAGAAAAGCTGCAGAAGGCTTTTGAGATTGCGAAGCGCATCCCAATCATCACATCGGCAAAGACCCTTGAACTTGCCAAAGTCACGCAGTTCAAGACCATGGAGTTTGCCCGCTACATCCTCCCTGTCTCTCTCTCTCTCACTCACTCACTCACCTCTTCCTTCCTTCCTTCCTTCTCCCCCCCCCGTCTCTCACCCTTCATTCCTTCCTCCTCTTTCTCTCTCTCACCCTCCTTCCTTCCTTCCTTCCTTCCTTCTTCTCCTCACTCACTCACCCTTCCTTCCTTCCTTCCTTCTCCCCCCCCGTCTCTCTCTTCTTCCTTCACTCCTCCTCTCTTCCTCTCCTCCCCCCCCTTCTTTCTTCCCTTTCTTCCCCTCCTCTCTCTTTCTCTCTCACCCTTCCTTCTCTCTCTCTCTCTCTCTCACTCAAATTTCTTCCTCTTCCTTCAATTGGCGGGGGGGGGCCAGAAGGTGTCTTCCTCTCTCTTGCTCTTCTCCCTAGCGCCGCCCGCCTCCCAAGCACCCAGCGGAGAGTGATCCCTGCCCCACATGTCTTCCCTGACCCCACTCCCTCCCTGACCCCACACCCCAGTCCATCCATGCAGACAGCATCTCCCTCCCTGACCCCACACCCCAGTCTTCCTTCCATGCAGGCAGCATCTCCCTCCCTGACCCCACACCCCAGTCTTCCCTCCGTGCAGGCAGAATCTCCCTTCCTGACCCCACACCCCAGTCTTCCCTCCGTGCTGGTAGCATCTGCCTCCCTCACCCCACACCCCAGTCTTCCCTCCGTGCAGGCAGCATCTCCCTCCCTCACCCCACACCCCAGTCCTCCCTCTGTGAAAGTACGGTAGCATTTATTACTACTCAGGAGGAGGAGGATGCAGCAGCAAGATGAACATTTGGGGAAGGTGTGAATTACTGGTAGGGGTTTGTTTGGAAATTGAATCAGATTTCTCCCTCATTTGAAAGCCCCCAGAGCGCTCTGCAATGACCAAAAAAGAAGAAAGTCCCACTTCTTTTGCCTTTATTAAAATAATTGTGTAGGTCCAAACCATACAGTCCTTAGAGCTAAAGGACTCGATGTGGGAGCTCATATATTTCCATTGCCTGCCCCCCCCTTACTAGGGGATAAAGTCTCTCCTTATTTGTTATTTGGTTCTTAATGCCATGCTGTTCACTTTACAGTTGAATTATGGTGGTCTTAATGCCACCACTGACTGCTGTTCACTTTACATTTTGAAATATTATTCTGATATTACTAGTAGTTTATTAAAATATTTAGTTAGTACAACATTTTGATTCAGAATATTTTTATAGGTTTCTTGTTTTCCTCCTCTAAAAACTTGTTGCGTCTTAGAAAAAAGATTTGCGAAAAATTTGTATGTGGCAAAAATTCTGGATTAATTAATTGTAGAAGATTTGGCACTTCCAAAAAATTGAATTAATTGTAGAATACATGTCATTTCCATTAAAATCTGATTTGGACATTTAAAAAATTGTAGTCATTATCAGTACAAATTACTCATTGTGCAAAACATCTCTTGAAAATGAGATATTAACTCTGAAAAATGACATTTTTCTGAGGGCCCGTGCAGAATAATCATCATTTTGGAAGTTTGTGCCTAGACAGAAATTTCCAAATTTAGAAGATGCAGTGAAATTTTACACTCATGTTTTGGTTCTACTTATTTGTGTGAAACTGCATTTTCATATTTAAAAATGACGGAGAGTAAGCAACGTTCAAACATGACAGATGAGCACCTTAAGGATTCCCTGAAGCTGGCCCTGACACAGTACTCGCCTGATATCAAACAGTTGGTTACTGAAATGGTGATGCAGGTGTCACACTAACAAAGGATGAAGGCATGTATTTTTAAAGAACTCTTGATAGGCAGGTTAAAGGAGTGGGTAAAGGAGTTTGTGCGGCGTACAGATTTGTGAGTGCTTTTATGTAACTCTCTCCAAAGAAATCTGTAAAAGCTTCTGGTCCCCCGTAAGAAAAGCATATGGGCAGTGCTCCCCCCCAAAAGGTTACCAAATCTGGTCACCCCCCCTTTTTCCTCCAAAGAAAAAAAAAGGTTACCAAATCTGGTCACCCCCCCTTTCCCCCAAAAAAAGCTCAACAACTTTGAGCCGAACCCCCTAAAAAACGGGGCATTCCTATCCTCATCCCAAAAAAGGTCAACAACTTTGAGCGGAACCCCAAAAAATGGGGGTAGATCACTGCCAGATTTTATTTCTGAAAGTAGATCACAGTCTCTTGGGAGTTGGCCACCCCTGTTCTAGGAGGATGTCTGCTGCCATAGCAACTGATGGATGGGTACTTGAATGGATTTACCGGGAGGGGTGCATTTCCTCTTGCAGCTGGATGAGGACGTGACTCGCTGCTTAAGGGATTATGAAAGCCACTGAGCTGAGTGTCCAAAAATTATACAGTAACGAAATAACATACTTCTGATGATCGGAGGATGGTGCGGGGACCGAGGGGTTAGAAAGGTTATTTTATTAGGAGCAGATAGACACCCGAACCAAGATCGGATATTGCATTGCTGAGATATTGATTTTTATGTTATTTAACGTTTGAGCTGTCAAACTGGCCACCCACAATCTAAATAAGTCCACTTGCAACATTGTAACAAGTTATAATTAATAGTTTCCCAAACTAGATACATTTTGGTTTCAGTTCCATTGTTCTCGCAGCAGGGAGCCTGTCAATACCCACTTAGCGTGCAGTCAAGCGTGAAGGTGATGATTGAATCACAGTAGCTGAGCTGAACGTTCCATTTTGGAGGCTGGGCTGAATGCATGCTCCTGATTGGTGGGTTTGCCGCTCATTGAGAAAATGGAGCGCTGTTTGACAGGAGCGCTTTTGGGGCGCAGATTGAGGCTTGGGGGGGGGAACCCTTTATCGCGAGGGTTTTATGTGGGTGCTTGTGCAACTTATGTGTGGGGGGAATGTCCAGAATAGGGTGAAGGGGTACCCGCTCATCGTCGGGGCGAAAGGGGAAGAAGGAGGCTTCCAGGTCCCGCATTCGGCAGCGCGGGAGTCCTGCGAGGAGGCTGCGCGGTGGGGAAGGTGGCGGCTGGAATTTTCCTTATCACAATGCTCTTTTAAATACAATTTAAATTTTCCCCATTCTTTCTCCACCGCGTCGTCTCTCTGCGTCGTCTCTCTGGTCACGGATTTTCCCGGTCATTTCTGCAAGCTCCATATAGTCCATTATTTTCATCTGCCATTCATCAATTGTTCCTAATTCTTCTGTCTTCCAGTTTTTAGCTATCAACACTCTAGCTGCTGCTTAATGGGCCTTTGGCTTGATCCAACACCAGGACTCTTCTGATCTCAATAAAGTTCACCCAAAGTCAACTTTATCCCTCTGTGACCCATGTTAGTCTACTGAGTCAACATGTTCCTCTCCTGCTCTGCACCTGCTCCCTTATAGTTGCAGGTGAGATATTTCTTCCCTAAACAATTATCAGAACCGCAGTGAGGGTTCCCCTCGCACACCCTTTGGGGAAAATAACGCAAACATCCCAATCAGGGGCAGTGGGTGGATATTTACTCCACTCTGCCTTGATGTATAAAATATATTGTGCGCCACAGAGTCCTTGGGGCCAAGATACAGGGCAGGTGAAGGGGGAAGATAAGACTTTTTGAGACTTGATCAGAACACAGGAAGCTGCGTTCTATCTCAGAACTGTCAACTGACTGGTAGCAGCTCTCCAGCTAGAGGACATTCTCAGCCTTAGCTGGAGCAGTTAGCAGAGATTCAATCTAGCACCATCTAGGTGCAAAACGCATGCTCTGCCACTGAGCTGTGGTTTTTCACCTTTCACTCTGAAGCCAGAACTATATTTGTCAGACAACTGCAAACTCTGATTTGCAACAGTTTGGAGTTTCTTCTGGTTAGCTAGCGATGGAGTTGGGAGGACCAGTTGCGAGGGAAGTGTAGCAGCCAGACCCAGAATGGTAACCCTGTTCCTGTTGCTGCCTCTTGCAGCCTACGGGATGCAGCGGAGGACAAAATGCCCACTGAATCTCGTCAGGGATCAAAACACCGCTGTGAATTTTTACAACTCAGGTCACCACCTTGTCAGTGGAATAATACGTTTAAGATTCATGGGAGATCAATACCCCTTCACCTTTTCCAGGACCCCCTTAAGTGAGTTGGACAAGTAAGTGATGCTATATTGATGTATTTTTGTTTCCTACTCACTCTCTGATTCTCTTGATATATTTCAATGACTCCCTTTTTTCTCGTACCCCTGATAAATCCGTATCTCCTGTTTGCTTTTAAACCTGTGAGATTAAATTGACTGAAGGCAGGATGGGTCTTTCCTGAGGGTCTAAGCAAGGAAGAAAAGCAATTTACTCTTATTCAAATTGTATACTGCCCTTCATCTGAAGATCTCAGGGCAGTTCACACAGCATACCAGATGAAAACACTAAATATATAATAAAAACAAATACAAAACAAAGCAGCCTCAATGGGGAGAACATTCCACAAATGAGGAGTCACTGCAGGAAAGGACTGTACTCATATTGTCAACTTCTGGACTTTTCATGGAGGAGATACCCAAAGAAGGGCCTCCAGTGATGATCACAGGTTCCGGGTAGTTTTATATGGGGAGAGGCAGTGTTTATTGGCCCAGAAATGTAAAATGCCTATTACATTTGAATCTACATGGCAGAAAAACCTGTGAGGTGTGTTTAACTTGCAGCTTTTCTGCAGTAACCAAAATGAAATTCGTTCTCTCGTTGTCTCTCTCAGAACATTGGGGGAAGGTTGAATGCTCAGGCCATGTGCCTTGCCATGAAAACTGGGGACTTTGCTGCTCTCAGTCAGAAATAATCTTCTGGAAGTTTATTCAGAGAATTAGTGTCCCAGGTTTCACTCACTGCCCTTGTCTGGAGATGGAGGAAAGACTGGATCTCTTGAGGTGGAAGGTGCATGGTAAGGAAACTATACTGCACAATTAAAAGTTGGTGCAATGATAGTTCCATATTACCATTTTCAGCGGCAACAGCACAATCAGTACAACTGTCAATTTTAATTGCTAGCTATGCTTAGGCGGATCTGTGGAATCAGTTTGGTTCCACGCAACTTGTCTCTGTTGCCTTACAGAGCCCAACATCCCTCAGACTCTTGGCTGCTTCTCCCCCGCCTCCACCAAAAACATGCAAACCATTATTTGGAGAGCGTTTTTTTGTGAGATATACAATCCATGGAGTGGAACTGGTGGCATGGCCAAGGAGGTCCCAAGAAAAGGGGCTGGTTTGTGTTCTGGTCTTCCCTCCATCCTCCTCCTTTGCAGAGATACTGCAGAAACTGTTACTGGTACGCCTCTGTTCCACCTTGCCCTGTTTACTGACCTCCTTTCATATTTGCTTTGAATTATATATAAAAAAAGAATGTGATTTTCCTTTTCACGGAATCGAGAGTGACTATGTGACACACTTTTTTTGCAGTAGAGGGATTATGGGGAACTGGGACATGCTTTCCTTCTCGCTTGCGGTTCGGGAGATCAATAGTAACCCCAGGATCTTACCCAATGTCACACTGGGCTACAGCATCTATAATACCTATTTCGATGGAAGAACAACATCCGATGCCCTGATGGATCTCCTAGCTGGTGGGAAGATCAATGTTCCAAACTACAGCTGTGGAAGGCGGAAAACCCTTCTGGCTGTTCTTGAAGGGGGTGACTCCGACATCTCCACGCACATTGCAAGCATGTTGGGCATCTACAAGATCCCACAGGTAAGAACTGGGTTCAGGTCAAACACAGCTGGCAACATTTGTCACCTCATGAAAGAAAAACCTAAGCTTAGGATAATGTAACAGATTTTATTGCTCTACCGCTGAGCATTTTCTGATGCTTATTTTGCAAGAGAGGGGAGCTGTCCGGCCATCGCTTGAGGAGGACTTGCCCCTCGCTTGCTTACAGCAGGCAGCCTGGACAGTGGACTTCTGGAAGGAGTGAGGAGTTACAAACAAAAAGACAAGCAAGAGACCAAACAACAAAGAAGCCTGGTAGATGTGACAGATCCTTCTGGGTTGGTGATTTCTGTGCTAGGAAATGGGGTGTCACCCTTCAAGTCTACTGCTTAGTAGGTGGGATTATCATTTTAGCATTTTGTTGCTGTTTTGCCAATGCACTTGTCACTGGGGGGGGGGCTGAGGTACACACACACACACACACACACACACACACACACACACACACACACTTTATGGAATGATATGTTCTTCAGTGGAAGTCATTTGGAATCCTTTTTGTTGAGAAGTGATTTCTACTTAAAGGCTTCTTGGAAGAAGAAGGAGAAGAAGGAGAAGAAGGAGAAGAAGGAGAAGAAGAAGAAGAAGAAGAAGAAGAAGAAGAAGAAGAAGAAGAAGAAGAAGAAGAAGTTTGGATTTGATATCCCGCTTTATCACTACCTGAAGGAGTCTCAAAGTGTCTAACATTCTCCTTTCGCTTCCTCCCCCGCAACAAACACCTCTGTGAGGTGAGTGGGGCTGAGAGACTTCAGAGAAGTGTGACTAGCCCAAGGTCACCCAGCAGCTGCATGTGGAGGAGCGGAGACATGAACCCGGTTCACCAGATTACAAGTCTACCGCTCTTAACCACTACACCACACTGGCACCACACAGACTAACACCCTCAGCAGGTTCTGAAAAGGAAAGAGACACAGTACCTTACTACACCCGCAAGAAATGTCAGAAATATTTCGGCTAGACTGTCTGGTGAATAATGTCATTTATGACGACACAACGTCTGGGCGAAGTTCAGACTTCTGTTGGCCATCAACCCTGCGGGAGTGTGGGACCAATTCAGATGCACCAGCCCTGAGGTGCAGTTAGAGGGCAGGGCCAACCCAATGTGGGAAGAAAAAGGGAAGCAGAGAGGAGGTCAGGGAGTCTAGATTTTTCCATATATTTTTTGAAGAAATGCTTTGTGCCTCCACATCTGTTCTTGTCCCTTGCTAAAAATTTATTTATTGGTGTGTGTTTTTCTTTCTGCAAATCTACCAAAGAATAAAATAAAACTGGGATTAATGGGTTTCCTCAGGTGTAGTGTACTGGTGGTGGCACACACCCTTCTTCTGATAGAACTTGCTATGTGGGGGGCAACAATGGGGGTCGAGGAGTGACAGTTGCGAGGAAGTGAGAAATGCCCCTATTTTCATCTGAGGAATGTTGGAGGGTATGTTATGCATGTTCAGGCACAGGCACTGGCAAAAACGTTCCCCTTCAACCAGGACTTTGGCTGGTTAATATTCTATGGGCTGTTAAATGTGTTTGTGGGAGGGGGTGTTATTATTTATGTGTGTGGGTGTTTCTTGTGCATTTTTTTCTGTATTTTTATCTTGTGAACCATCTAGATATATTTGGTGGATTAATAATAATAATAATAATAATAATAATAATAATAATATGTTTAGTATTGTGATCCAGTTGAGAACTTCCAGTTGAGAATCGAAGACAAAAAAAAACAAAAAAAACCAGCTGGCATTTTAATTGAAGTTTCTTCTTTCTTATGTTATTTGTGGTTTGATAAGCTTGTCGTCTTTTTCTATGATCTTGTATATTATATTGGCTTAACATGAAATTAATTGTTGTTTATGTTCCTACTATGGAAATTCCAATTCTGATGTTTTACAACTCATATTTTAGAAATACCTGTATGATGTTTGCTGTTCTTATTGTTACAATTTTAATAAGCATTATATATAAAAAAGAGAATAAGTATCAATCTTTGTCCTGAAAAACAAGTTTGTTTTCCTTTCCTCAACAGCTCAGTTTCGGCTTTGTTCTTCATGATAAAGCCCAGTCCCCTTTTGTCTACCAAATGACACCAAACCAAGAAACTCAGTACCATGGAATTATCCAACTCCTCCTGCATTTCAGGTGGACGTGGGTTGGTCTCTTTGTTCCAGACAGTGACAATGGAGAAAGATTCCTGAGTACCTTGACACCCCTGATGATCAAAAGGGAAATTTGTGTTGCCTTCGCAAAAAGAGTGCTACGAAAAACTTGGCAGTGGATACCCCATGAAGCACCTGCCATGTGGAGGCAAGTCAATGTCTTTGTTTTCTATGCAGACCCTCAATATGGCCTTCATACAATCATTGAGGTACAAACCTTGCTTGAAAGGGTGCAAATTGGGAAGAAAGTATGGATAACCACAGCTCTTGAAAACAGAATCTTATTATATGAGATGGAATCCTTCCGGTATGCCCATGGCGCTTTGTCCTTTGTAATGAAGACCAAAAAAAGGACAAAAAGGGACTACTATGAGCCAATGTCTTCTCCTAGTTCACACTTTTGGAGAACCTCAGTTCATTGTTCTCATTCAAAGCATCCCTTATCCGTAAGGGACTGGGCAAGATGCAGGGAGAAGGAAAATCTGGTGGTACCACAGGAAGAGACTGAAAGAATCCAATCCCAAGACAGCTTTGTCAACTACTTCAGTATCCTAGCCGTGGCTCAGTCCTTAGATACAGCATATTCTTCATCCAGATTGCAGAGGATGTCAATAGTGGGTGGAGGCAGGTGGGAACGTCAAAAGTTTCAGCCATGGCAGGTATGTCCTTTTCCTTTTCAAACTGCAATTAATTATCACAGCTCTGGAATCCTCATGATAGGAACATAGGAAGGTCCCATATATGAAGTCAGAGGAATGATCCGTCTAGCCTGGTATTGTCTACACTGACTGACTGGCGGTGGTTGTCCACAGTTTTTGGAAAGGAATCTTTCTCAGCCCTCCATTGAGACTTTCTGCTTGCAAAGAAGATGCTCTAGCAACTGTTATACCCAGTTATTCACTGACTTCAAAAGCAGCAGAAATGAAAAAAAAAAACCAGGGATTCAGGCCAGCATACAAAGACACAATATATGGCAAGCAAAGTACAATGAAATCTATTTGTCACAATGTACCCTCTATTGCGTGGACAGGTGGAGTCCTCCAAACCCTAGGCGACCCCCGAGCGGGATAATGACACAAGACAACGTGCTATGGGATTAAAATTGGCCACAACTTTATTAAGATTCAGATTTAGGGAGACCTTGGCTCAGGCATTGGGCGTTTATCCTTCCCAGCCCTCAGCCGGGGATCTGGGAAACGTCAGGGTTATCCAGAATGTGTGGGGATTGGGCTGGCTCTGGAGAACATACGTTCAAGCAGAGAGCCCGCCCCCCGTTTTGCCGCCATGGTGGGGAAGAGCAATGACAACCTCTTGGCGTATGGCCAATGCCTCCCCCTAATACCCCTTTAACGGGGACCCCTGTTATCGCTGCCGCACTGGGGGCATGGAGTCACCACCCCATGCCCCCCCCCCATTTAGGAAGATGACTAAAGGATTCCGCCCAAGGCCTGAAACTGCCAAAGTTGTGACGAATTGCTACAGGGAAGGCAAAACCTGCCAATGCAGGGAAATTCCTTTCCGGCCCTTCAACAGCGGCCTTGGCATAGCAGCGCCTGTGTGCCTGTGGAAAAGAGGTTAACCTGCCAAGTAAGCGTTAACTGAGGGAGTGGAGGGTGGGAGAAGCTCTGGAGCCGACTGCTGCTTCCCAGGTAAGCTACACCCTCTATTGTGTGGGCTGGGTAGTCCCTCCTCTTACCTGGCCAATCCCTTGGCAACGCCTCTCCCAGGTGGGATTGGACTGTTAACTGGGGTCGGCGGAGACCCCAGGTATCCCTTCTGGGGGAGGGCGCAGCCAGCCGAACTACTAGGTGTCGCCCAGGAATTCAGGGGGCTGCGCACAACCACGCAAACGTCGTCCCCCCATTTGATGTGGGGAGCAGTCATTACAAGGCATGTGGTATATACGTAGTTCTGCCAACCTAGCAGTTCGAAAGCACACCAGTGCAAGTAGATAAATAGGTACTGCTGCGGCGGGAAGGTAAACGGCATTTCTGTGCGCTCTGGTTTCCGTCATGATGTTCCATCGCGCCAGAAGCAGTTTAATTATGCTGGCCACATACTGGCTGTTGACACTGAGAGCCAGTGTGGTGTAGTGGTTAAGAGCGGTAGACTCGTAATCTGGTGAACCAGGTTCGCTTCTCCGCTCCTCCACATGCAGCTGCTGGGTGACCTTGGGCTAGTCACACTTCTTTGAAGTCTCTCAGCCCCACTCACCTCACAGAGTGTTTGTTGTGGGGGAGGAAGGGCAAGGAGAATGTCAGCCGCTTTGAGACTCCTTCGGGTAGTGAAAAGCGGGATATCAAATCCAAACTCTTCTTCTTCTTCTTCTTCCCTTGGCCTGAAGCGAGATAAGCACCGGAACCCCATAGTCACCTTTGACTGGACGTAACCATCCAGGGGTCCTTTACCTTTTTAAAATCTTGCATACATAGTTGATCTGTTTGACATCCTATACCCCTTTAAACGGGTATTTTCAGGGGGGGCATGTTATTGGGTTGTTGTTTTTATTCTGATTGTATATGTTGTGATCTTTTCTGTGAACCACCCTGAGACCTCCAGGTATAGGGCAGTATATAAACTCAGTAAACAAACAAACAAATAAACAAATATACAAGCAAGCAGTACTCCAGAATAATCAAAATAATATTACAATATTACAAATAATGATAGATTTTCAATAAAAATAATCCTTCCAGTAGCACCTTGGAGACCAACTAAGTTTGTTCTTGGTATGAGTTTTTTGCATGCACACGAAACTCATACCAAGAACAAACTTAGTTGGTCTCTAAGGTGCTACTGGAAGGAATTTTTTCATTTTTTATTTCGTTTTGACTATGGCAGACCAACACGGCTACCTACCTGTAACTGGATATATTTTCATTATCTCTAACAACAAAGCGACCAATACCACTGGATAGCCATCTGTATATAGGTTCATTTGAACTGCTTGCTAGGGAAAAGTTTAAAGATAACACCATCCTTTTTAGAACTTAGCTTTGTACCTTTAATAAATACACCTTGACCACCCTTTACATGCTCCCTCAAAACCTTAATCAACTTTCCTAATATATGTAGTAGTGCTGACTTTGGTCACCCCTCAAATCCTGAAGCAAAATCCATCATAGCCATTGTGAGTCAGAGGATATTAGGATTCAGAATAAGCAGGGATGAAATATCAAACATGGTTGCATGTTCTCAATATTCTGATATTTCCTCTGTCATTCTAGCTCCATCCATTCTTGAAAGAAGTCCAGTTCTACTCCAACACTTCAGCTGATGGGCAGTACTTGGATGAGAATGGGGCACTGGCTGTAGACTTCGATATTGTGAACTGGGTGGTTTTCCCTAACAACTCCCATGCCAGAGTGAAAGTTGGGAGACTAGAGAGACAGGCATTCTCAAATCCAAAATTCACCATTAGCCCAGAAGCAATAGTGTGGCCCTTATTCTTTAACAAGGTATGGGGAAATTATATGTGTGATTTTTTATTACCTATGACATCTGCTATCTGCTAAGCTCTATTGCATTGTTGAATAGTACATATAATGCCATTGCCTGTAATCTTCATAAATCATATAATTGAAGGGTTGGAAGGGACCCAAGGGCCATCTAGTCCAACCCCCTGCAAGATAGGAATCTCAGCTAAAGCATTCATGACTGATGGCCATCCAACCTCTGCTTAAAAACTTCCAAGGAAGGAGAGTTCCACAATCTCCCGAGGGAAACAGTTTCACTGTCAAACAGCAATTACTGTCAGAAACTCCCCTGATGTTTAGTCAGAATCTCCTTTTTTGAGCTTGAAGCCATTGGTTCAAGTCCTACCTTCCAGAGCAGGAGGAAATAAGCTTGTTCCATCTTCCCTGAGAAGTATCATGTAGATACCTCTCTGGAACTAACTCTAACACTTGAGTCAACAGTGTGATGCAGCAGCTAAAAAATTCTGGGTTGCATCAATAGGAGTATAGCATCTAGATCAAGGGAAGTAATAGTACCACTGTATTCCGCTCTGGTCAGACCTCACCTGGAATACTGTGTCCAGTTCTGGGCACCACAGTTCAAGAAGGATACTGACAAGCTGGAACGTGTCCAGAGGAGGGCAACCAAAATGGTCAAAGGCCTGGAAACGATGCCTTATGAGGAACGGCTTAGGGAGCTGGGTATGTTTAGCCTGGAGAAGAGAAGGTTAAGGGGTGATATGATAGCCATGTTCAAATATATCAAAGGATGTCATATAGAGGAGGGAGAAAGGTTGTTTTCTGCTGCTCCAGAGAAGCGGACACGGAGCAATGGATTCAAACTACAAGAAAGAAGATTCCACCTAAACATTAGGAAGAACTTCCTGACAGTAAGAGCTGTTCGGACAGTGGAATTTGCTGCCAAGGAGTGTGGTGGAGTCTCCTTCTTTGGAGGTCTTTAAGCGGAGGCTTGACAGCCATCTGTCAGGAATGCTTTGATGGTGTTTCCTGCTTGGCAGGGGGTTGGACTGGATGGCCCTTGTGGTCTCTTCCAACTCTAGGATTCTATGATTCTTAGGTAAGCATGTTTAAGATTTCACGGTGGAACAGGAGACTACCAGCTCCATCTAGTACGCAGGCTGAGACCCTACCTGCCTGCAGACTGTCTCGCCAGAGTGGTGCATGCTCTAGTTATCTCCCACTTGGACTACTGCAATGCACTCTACGTGGGGCTACCTTCTGGCGGTTCCCTCACTGCGAGAAGCAAAGCTACAGGGAACCAGGCAGAGGGCCTTCTCGGTAGTGGAGCCCGCCCTGTGGAACGCCCTCCCATCAGAGGTCAAAGAGATAAGCAACTACCTGACATTTAGAAAATACCTGAAGGCAGCCCTGTTTAGGGAAGTTTTTACTCTGTGACATTTTAGTGTATTTTAATTATCTTAAGTTGGAAGCTGCTCAGGGTGGCTGGGGAGACCCAGCCCAGATGGGCGGGGTACAAATAAATTATTATTATTATATTATTATATTATATTATATTATATTATATTATATTATATTATGTTATTTCAAACCAGAATAGAACATTCCCCAACTTGGTGCCCTCCAGGTATTTTTGAGCTACAGTGGTACCTCGGGTTACATATGCTTCAGGATACATACTCTGCTAACCCAGAAATAACGCTTCAGGTTAAGAGCTTTGCTTCAGGATAAGAACAGAAATCGCGCTCTGGTGGCGCAGCGGCAGCAGGAGGCCCCATTAGCTAAAGTGGTGCTTCAGGTTAAGAACAGTTTCAGGTTAAGAACGGACCTCCGGAACGAATTAAGTACATAACCAGAGGTACCACTTTACAATCTCATCAGCCCTGGCCAGCTGTGGCTACCTAGCTGGGTAAGAATGTAGGACAGTGGTGTCCTTCCCATCTTTTTGGTAGAACTTGAGGACAGCATGAAAACAGTTCAGCTCAGCTTCCCATTATGCATGCAAAGTGACATGGCCTGAGTATTCATAGAATCATAGAGTTGGAAGAGACCACAAGGGCCATCCAGTCCAACCCCCTGCCAAGCAGGAAACACCATCAATGTCAACCCTGAATGTCCCCATGGAATATCAATGTTAAGGAAAAGAAGCAGACACAACAAAGAGTATTTTCTGCAACGCTGCTCTGCAAACATACAAACAAAATCCCCCAGATAGTGTCTGGAGTTACGCTGCGCCATTAGAAGCAAGAGTTTATAGTATTTTCCAAAGGCACAAAAGCTCCTAACAATTCCTCTATGGCGATGCTTCTTCTCTTTATACTGTACCTAGTCTGTGCCTCGCTCAAGATGCACACAGAGCTGTCACCCTGGATATGCCAAGAAAATGCGGGAAGGGAAGCCACCATGCTGCTATGATTGTGCTCCCTGCTCAGAAGGGACCATCTCCACCCAGGAAGGTAAAATGCACCCAATACACACTTGCACCACCCATCATCTGATGGGTGGGTGACATTCTGCCTTGCTTGTGCTCCCATTTATTCCCTTGAAATGCTAGTGCTACCCATCAAACAACTGACAAAAATAGCTTCACCAATTTTGACCCAGTGGCTCTACTTTTCTTAGGGCGAGCTCCCGTTGCTCTGTCCCAGTCCATGCCAACCTAGCCATTCAAAAGCAACACCAGTGCAAGTAGATAAATAGGTACCACTGTGGTGGGAAGGTAAAGGGCATTTCCATGCACTGTGGTTTCCATCACAGTGTTCCATTGCACCAGAAGCGATTTAGTCATGCTGGCCACATGACATGGAAATGTGTCTGTGGACAAACGCCACCTCCCTCGGCCTGAAAGCGAGATGAGCACCGCAACGCCATAGTCGCCTTTGACTGCACTTAACCACCCAGAGAGCCTTTAACCTTTACTTTTAATAAAAGTGACACTGAAAAATCTCACAAAGAAAGCTTTTCTAGCCATGCCATGTTGAGACTTCTCTACCGGGGAACTGCACCTCTCTCCCTCCCTCCCAACAACACAGTGTTCTTTCCTGACCTCTCCCATATTGCAAACATTCCCCACAATAGTGACAACATTCAGACTGCTGTAGGTTTATTAATGCTATAAGGATATTGAAGCCTCTTTCTCTATGCAGATGCCAACGAATGCACCAAATGTCCAGAAGATCAGCATCCAAACAAGGAGCAAGATCAATGTGTCCCCAAAAGAATCACCTTCCTGTCCTATGAAGAATGTTTGGGGATCCTCCTAACTTCCTTTGCCCTCTTCTTATCCTTAACCACTGTCCTTGTCTTCAGGATATTCATTAAATACAAGGAAACTCCAATAGTCAAAGCCAACAACAGGGATCTTTCCTATATCCTCCTTATCTCCCTCCTGCTCTCCTTTTTGTCCTCTTTCCTGTTCATTAGCCAGCCAAGGAAAGCAACCTGCTTTCTCCGACAAACAGCTTTTAGCATAATCTTCTCGGTTGCCGTCTCTTCCATCTTGGCAAAAACCATCACCGTTGTGCTGGCCTTCCTGTCCACAAAGCCAGGGAACAAGGTGAGGAGGTGGCTGGGGAAGAGTCTGGCCAACTCCATTGTCATTTCCTGTTCAAGTCTCCAAGTTGTCATCTGCACCCTATGGCTGGGACTGTCTCCCCCTTTTCCAGAATCCGACATGCACTCCCAGCCTGAAGAGATCATCCTGCAATGCAACGAAGGGTCTGTGGCCATGTTTTATGGTTCCCTCAGCTACATGGGCTTCCTGGCTGTCATCTGTTTCATGGTGGCATTCCTAGCCAGGAAGCTGCCTGGGGCCTTCAGTGAAGCCAAGTTGATCACCTTCAGCATGCTGGTCTTCTGCAGTGTTTGGGTGTCCTTTGTGCCCACCTACCTGAGCACCAAGGGGAAGTACATGGTAGCCGTGCAGGTCTTCTCCATCTTGTCCTCCAGTGCTGGGCTTCTGGGCTGCATCTTCCTACCGAAGTGCTACATTATCATCCTCAGGCCTGATCTGAACACAAAGGCACATCTAACTACAAAAAGTGATGGTGGTAGTGCCTGATTCTTAGCTTCTTTGAAGATTCTTACCTTCACATAAAACATGATGTTGTTAAGATGGACTCCACCCTGGTTGGTGACAGGACAATTGCAAATGCTCTAAGGTCATAGAATCTATGTTTGCAAATGTCCTGCCACAATCCCCTCCATCATCTACACTTCCCAAACAACCGGTATTAGTGATCACTTAGTAGTAGTCATCATAAACCAATAGGCTCATGTTAGAAATTTTCAGGGGTGATAAAGCCACCACATAGTTCATGACAGCCAGGACTACCCTCTTCCATGAGGAAGCATTGACAACTCCTGAATACACCCACTCATATCCCCTTGGCAAGCTTTAATAAGTCAAGCAGGGGAACAGTTGGGTGATCGCATGGGTGAGACCACCTGAAGTAAAACAATTATCTTGGCCCATTTCAATCTGGGTTCAGACCTTGTTATGCATGGAATCAAAGCAGCATAGATTAAAATTGTTAAAGGAACTAGTAATTAATGATGGAAGTGAAGTGGAGAGGCCCTTCTCTATCTTGGCCTCCAGTGCTGGGCTTTTGGGCTGCATCTTCCTCCCCAAGTGCTACATTATTATACCGAGGCGAGATCTGAACATGACAAAGACCAGAAAAGGCTAAACATTGCATTTTATTATCAGCAGATATTGAGGTATTCTCCATCACAATCTTGATTGGAACCACAACTTGTAGTTGGGATTCTCTCCAAACAACTCCTAACTAACCCTCTATTGAGCACTGTTGTTCCCCAAGTGATTATTAATAATTAATTAATTATTATGAACTTGGTATCAATTATTAACAATTCAACAGACTGAAACATCCTACCAATCAGACCAAGATTCCCCTGACCCCTCCTACTAAATTCTAAAGCAGTCTCCCTGTCCTCTGCCAGAGTCAAGGAAAGTCAAAGAAGGGGTTTGTTGTTGTTCAGTCGTTCAGTCGTGTCAATTCTTCAGCGATCAGTCGTCTTTATGGTCCAGCTCTCACTTCCATACATTACTACTGGGAAAAAGGAAAGGGTAATTTCCTTTAATAGTGTAAATCATTGTCAATTGGATGAGTTAATTGCTGGCACAAGGTCAGCTGTGCTAGTTGCTATGGTGATTATCTAGTTCCCTTGCTATCTGTTCTTAAGGTATGTCAGCAGTTGGTTGGTAATAGCTTTAGAGAAGTTCAGTGTTGTGATTAGAATTGTTGAGCTTATCCAGAGAAACGGGGATTCTTTGGACTTGTCTGTATCTGTATTTATCTTTGTAACCCGCATCCGGAACTGGTTTACTGAGCCTTATCTTCTGCAAGAGTAAATTTGGACCTTACTCTGCCTCTGCGTGGTGCCTGGTACTGAGAGCAACTTCCTCACAGAGATTCCCACAGGTTATGGGACCAGTAATTGCCATAACCCCATCGCCTGTCTTTTTTGTGTGTGTGAAAATTTTTATTGTTGTTCAGTTATCGGATATACAATATTTACCATAAATGTACAATAAACGTTTCGAACAAACAAACAAAATTAAAAATAAGAAACAATTACAATTACTGTATCTGCTTGATTTGGTTGATACCCCTAACAGGTTGCAAATTCAATACACTTGTAAAAGGAAAAGACAAATACAGCAATAATAATACAAATAAAGTAAACAAAAATATTGTATCATTAAGCAAAAGAAAAATAACATAGAAAGAAAGAAAAGAAAGAAAAAAGAAAAGGGAAAAAACCAAAAATTAAGAAGAAGAAGAAAAAATACCAACAAATTTCCCAAACTCATCCGACTTCCTATCAAGCCCAACTGTATAATTCACTCTTACCTATGAGTGTAGTTCAACACATTTGAATGTCTTCTTATATATCTTTATCATACTGTAATATCAACTGGTACCCAATTTTCAATTCATATTGTTCTTTCTACTTCCAAGGTTACTGAAAAGCTGGCATAACTATCCGACCCCTACTATATTTCTGAACATATATTATATATCTAGCCCAATTTTCTTGAAACTTTTGTTTTGATCCACCTCTGAGACTGTTAGTTAACTGAGCCATTTCGGCAAACTCTTGCAGTTTCTTCTGCCACTCTATTGTCGAAGGTGGTTCTGGTTCTTTCCACCTTTTTGCTATTAAAATTCGTGCTGCCTCTGTGGCATACAGAAAGACCTCTCTTAATTTGCTTGGGACCACCAGCCCTTCCTTCAAGTTTGTGTCCCATACTTAGGGGGGCATGTCACTTCCAAGTCTCAATGACAAATCATTCTTTGGTTGAATTCCGCTGTAATTAGACTGACCACTTTTAAGCAAACATTTGAACCCACCTTCTCCAGTTCCCAGCAGCCTCTATGACCAAGGGTCAGTGTCAGGAATGAGCCAGCTCCTAGTGAAACTTTACAGCCTGCTGGAGAACAGAGGGAGTTGGATCTGCAGCAGGCTGAACAGCGGCCAGTGCCCAGTGCGATTCCCACAGGCATTGGAATGCTGGTTGCCAAGGGAATGACTGAGAGCAGGCTGGAGCACAGCCAAAGCTCTCTGGAAGATCAATTAGGTGCGAACAGGCAAGGAGATAGTCTGTCAGAACAGGAAGAGGTTGCAGCTAAGCCAATAAGTCCAAAAAGCAGGTGAATGGGAGGGTTGCTAGACAGGAAGCAAAATGAGGTGCAAGGGGCGATGGTTCAATATATTCTGTAAACACCAGTGGCTCCCCATCTGTGGAATGCTCTCACCAGGGAAGTTCACCTGGTGCCTTCATTATGCACCTTTAGGCACTTGGAAAAAACATTCCTTTTTAACCAGGCCTTTGGTTTATCTGATCAACATCCTATGTCCTTTTAAAATGTGGCTCTTTTGGGGGGAGGGTGTTATTGGGTTGTTGTTTTTATTTTGGTTATGTATGTGTGTGTGTGTGTATATATATATATACAGAGAGAGAGAGAGTGGTTTTTATGTTGATCTTTTCTGTGAACTGCCCCGAGACTTCCAGGTATAGGACAGTATATAAATTCAATGAAGAGGAGGAGGAGGAGGAGGAGGAGCTTGGATTGGATATCCTGCTTTACCACTACCCGAAGGAGTCTCAAAGCGGCTAACATCCTATGCCCTTTTGAAATGTGGGGCTTGGAGGCAGCAGGTTATTGGTTTGTTGTTTTTATTTTGATTATATATTTTGTGGTTTTATATTTTGTCTTTGTTTTGTGAACTACACTGAGACTTCCAGGTTTTGAATGGTATATGAATTCAAATTAATAATAATAATAATAATATGTAAAAAAAAATCAGAGACACCATTAATGGAATCTTTCAAGGAGTTGGAGATGGCGTTTATAAGTGGTCCATGTTTCACAAGCATACAGTAAATTGGTAGTACAATAGCTTTGCAAACAAGCATTTTGGCTTCCCTGTGAATGTCCCAGTCCTCAAACACTCTGCACTTCAGTTGGGAGAAAGCTGCACTTGCAGAGCTCAGGCGATGCTGGATTTCAGCATCAATGTCAGCCCTTGTGGAAAGATAACTGCCCAAGTAGGAGAAGTTACACCATTGAGTTGTTTTGGGCTTGTTGGTGCAACACTTTGGTTTTCTGGATGTGGAGTGATAGGCCAAGCTTTCCATGAGCTTCTGTGAAGATATTTAGGATGGTTTGGAGGTCATCCTCTGAGTGTGCACACACTACGTTGTCATCAGCATACCAAAGCTCTATAACAGAAGTTACAGTATGGTAATCTTACTCTTTGCTTTCAGCCTACTCAGATTAAAGAACATTCCATGTGTTCGATATATGATTTCTACTCTGGGAAGAAGAAGAAGAAGAAGAAGAAGAAGAAGAAGAAGAGTTTGGATTTGATATCCCGCTTTTCACTACCCGAAGGAGTCTCAAAGCAGCTAACATTCTCCTTTCCCTTCCTCCCCCACAACAAACACTCTGTGAGGTGAGTGGGGCTGAGAGACTTCAGAGAAGTGTGACTAGCCCAAGGTCACCCAGCAGCTGCATGTGGAGGAGCGGAGACGCGAACCCGGTTCCCCAGATAACGAGTCTACCGCTCTTAACCATGAAACCACACTGGCTTTTTTCGGCCCATGTAAGTCTAGCAGAATGCAGTCATGGGAGTTGACGCAGTAGACTTACATGGGCCAAAGAAAAAGAAAGGTATGTTTGGCTGAATTTTATTTGGTCAGAAGAGTCCAGAAGCTGCGTCAAGCCAAAGGCCCATTATGGTATCCTCTTTTCACAGTGGCCAGCCAGATCCCCCCAAGGGAAGCATTCCCCCCCAAAAAATTACTTCTGACTGTATTTTCAGTCCAGTATTATTCCATATTACTGGTGACAAGAATAATAAAGTATTATATTTAGCTTATTGTTTTCAAGTGCTCCTTCATGTTCAGATCTGGCCACAGTATAATAATGTAGCACGTGGGAATGAAGATGCATCCCAGAAGCCCAGCACTGGAAGTCAAGATGGACCTGCACAGCTACCATGAATTTTCAGGGAATTTTCAGGGAATGGCTTTTCCCACATGTGAGGTTATGGGAACTGTGGTAACCACATCTTTGCCCCACCATATACATGACTAGCTGCAGTTACAGGTAGGTAGCCGTGTTGGTCTGCAATAGTCAAAACAAAATAAAAAATTCTTTCCAGTAGTAGCACCTTAGAGAACAAACTTAGTTGGTCTCTAAGGTGCTACTGGAAAGAATTTTTTATTTTGTTATGACTAGCTGCACACCGCAGTCAAAATTCTGGTGTGGACTTCTAACTCTAGAGTTCTATGATATCACTAGAGCTAAGAATCAAATATCATATTTAGCTTTTTCTGGTCTTTCTCATGTTCAAATCAGGCCGCAGTATAATGATGAAGCATTTGGGAATGAAGATGCAGCCCAGAAGCCCAGCACTGGAGGCCAAGATGGAGAAAACCTGCACGGCTACCATGAATTTCCCCTTGGTGCTCAGGTAGGTGGGCACAAAGGACACCCAAACACTGCAGAAGACCAGCATGCTGAAGGTGATCAGCTTAGCTTCATTGAATGAGTCAGGCAGCTTTCGGGCTAGGAAAGCAACCGTGAAGCAGATGGCAGCAAGGAAGCCCATGTAGCCAAGGGCAACATAAAACATGGCCACAGACCCTTCGTTGCATTTCAGGATGATCTCCCCAGGCTGGGAGCTCATGTCAGAGTCAGGGAAAGGAGGAGATGTCCCCAGCCACATCGTGCCGATGAGAATTTGTACACTGGAACAGGAAATGACAATGGAGTTGGCCAAACTCTTCCCCAGCCATCTTCTCACCCTGCTCCCTGGCTTAGTGGCCAGGAAGGCCAGCACCACAGTGATGGTTTTTGCCAAGATGGAAGAAACAGCAACTGAGAAGATGGTGCTGAAGGCTGTTTGTCGGAGAAGGCAGGTCGCTTTTCTTGGCTGGCCGATGAAGAGGAAGGAGGACAAAAATGAGAGAAGGAGGGAGATGAGGAGGATGTAGGAGAGGTCTCTATTGTTGGCTTTGACTATTGGAGTTTCTTTGTATTTAATGAAGATTCCTAACACAAAGCCTGTGGTTAAGGATAAGAAGAGAGCAAGGGAAGACAGGATGTTCCCCAAACATTCTTCATAGGACAGGAAGGTCAATATTTTGGGGACACATTGATCTCGGTCCTCATTTGGATGGTGATCTTCTGGACATTTGATGCATTCATCAGCATCTGCAGAGAGGAAAACACACTTAAGTATTCTAACATCAGTTGTACACCAAGCTGGGCCTATGGGAAGACATGCATATGGAAGAGATAAAAAAAAGAACACAGTTTTGTTAGGAAAGAGAGAGGCAAAAGTTCACTGGCAAAAACATCTCGATCCATGGTCTCATCCACCAAAATAGATCTTGGGGAGCATGGCTGGAAAAGCTTGGCCTATGAGATTTTTCAGAACAGCTACTATTAAATGTAAACTGGTGCTGGGAACCTCTGCCACAGGATTAAACATAGGTCAGCAGGTCACCCCATTTGGTGATGCTACTTTTTGAGTTGTGTGATGGGTAAGGCCTCAAAGTCATCATCGTGAGCTTCAGAAATGTAGACTTTCACTGTCCATCAGCTGATGACTGGTGCATGCATGTATTGCTCAAGTAGGAGGGTGTGCTTTCCCCCAGTTAAAACTGCCTACCCCTCCTAGCGCTGCTCTTTGAACCTCCAAAAACCCAAGAGGCATTCCACTCATGGGATGCCATTACAAACATCATGTTTAGGCTGGCTCAAACCTTTGCCCCATTCTCCCAGGTAAGACTGTTTTCTCTGAGGTCTTGGCCTACCTTCCTGAGTGGAGATGGTCCCTTCTGAGCAGGGAGTGCAATCATAGCAGCACGGCGGCTTCCCTTCCTGAATCTTCTTGGCGTATCCAGAGAGACAGCTCTGTGAGCATCTTGAACGAGGCATAGTCTAGGCACAAAGTGAAGCAGGAGTGTCAATGAAAAAGCGTTAGGGGCATTTGTGCTTTTTGGAAACAGATCCCAGTGTTTTGGTAGGATAGTGGGAAACATAACATTTGTATATCCAATGGCCATAAGTGACCCCAGGCCCTATTTTGGCAGGTGATTAATAATTGCCAGCTCTGGTTAATATTTGTGGGTGGGTGCAGGGTTGTCACTACAGGAAATACATGCAGTGCTTTGGATATTCTGAACAGATTGGAAAGACCTTACATTTGGGGAAGCTATTTTACTGTGCTTTGGAAAGTCTCCTATTCAGTGTGAAATCTTATACATGCTTACTCAAGAAGCTGTTCCATTCATCTCAATGACTTAGCTCTAGGGAAGTACAGTGGCACCTCAGTTTAAGAACAGTCCTGTTTACGAACGATTCGGTGTACGAACTCCACAAAACCGGAAGTAGTATGAGAACTTTATCTCGGTCTAAGGACAGAATCTGAATGATGGAAGGGCACCGGCGGCGGGAGGCCTCATTAGGTAAGGAGAGCCTAGGTTTAAGAATGGTTTCGGTTTAAGAACGGACTACCGGAACGGATTAAGTTTGTAAACCGACGTACCACTGTATCATTAAAATTGCAGTCAAAGTCTCATATGTGCTATTCAACAAGCTATTAGAGCTTAGCAGATGTCATAGGTAATCAAACCACACATATCATTTCCCCATACCTTGTTAAAGACCAAGGGCCAGACAATTGCTTCTTGGTTGATGGTCAGCTTTAGATCTTTGGATGCCTGTTTCTCTATTTCTCCAATCTTCATTCTGCCATGAGAGGTATTAGGAAACAGCACCCAATTCACAATATCAAAGTCAATGGCCAGCGCCCCATTCTCATCCAAGTACTGTCCATCAGCTGAAGTATTAGAATAGAGATGCACTTCTTTCAAGAATGGATGAAGCTACAAGGACAGAGAAACTCCAGCACTCAGAGGAGAAGAAGAAGAAGAAGAAGAAGAAGAAGAAGAAGAAGAAGAAGAAGAAGAAGAAGAGTTTGGATTTGATATCCCGCTTTTCACTACCCGAAGGAGTCTCAAAGCGGCTAACATTCACCTTTCCCTTCCTCCCCCACAACAAACACTCTGTGAGGTGAGTGGGGCTGAGAGACTTCAGAGAAGTGTGACTAGCCCAAGGTCACCCAGCAGCTGCATGTGGGGAGTGGAGACGCGAACCCGGTTCCCCAGATTACAAGTCTACCACTCTTAACCACTACACCACACTGGCTCTCATGAACATGAAACCATTTTGGATAACTCACTTCCCCTGTCAGTCAGACAATATAGGCAATACTACTTGTTAGACCAATGATGTGACTCATTTTAAGGCACCTTCCTATGTTCCTAATATTGTGATTCCAGAGCTGGGACAATGAACAGTAGTTTGGAAAAGGTAGTGGACATACCTGCCATGGCTGAATCTTTTGAAGTCCCAACAGGTCTTCTCCTCCACCCATCATTGACACCTGCTTTGATCTGGATGTATATGCAGCATTCAAGGCCTGAGCCACAGCTAGGATACTGAAGTAATGAACATAGCTATCTTGGGAATGAACTAGTTCAATAAATTTCTGCTCCATCATCACATTCTCTGTCTCCCTGCATCTTTTCCAACCTCTCACAGACAAGGCATGTTTTGAATATGAACAATCAAATTCTTCTTGCCAAAGATCCAAAATAGCAGGGAACGTTGGTTCGGAGTAGTCCTTTTTTGTCGTTTTTTTGGTCTTCATGACAAAGGACAAAGAACCATGGGCATACCGGAAGGATTCCGTCTCATAGAACAAGATTGTGTTCTCAAGAGCGGTGATTATCCAGACTTTCCCCCCAGTTTCTATCCTTTCAAGTAAGGCTTGTACCTCCATGATTGTAAAAAGTCCATATTGAGAGTCTGTACAGTAAACAAATACATTGACTTGTCTCCACATGGCAGGGGCTTCGTGGGGTATCCACAGCCAGGTTTGTAGTAGTACTCTTTTTGTGAAGGCAACACAAATTTCCCTTTTGTTCATCAGAGGTGTCAAGGTACTCAGGAATCTTTCTCCATTGTCATTGTCTGGAGCAAAGAGACCAACCCATGTCCACCTGAAATGCAGGAGGAGCTGGATAATTCCCAGGTACTGAGTTTCTTCCTTTGAGACCATCTGGTAGATAAAAGGGACTGGACTTTATCATGAAGAACAAAGCCGTAACTGAGCTGTTAAAGAAAGGAAACTGGTGTTTTGTTTCTCATGACAAAGATTGGATACATCTGTGTGAATTAAATTAAATTAAATTAAATTAAATTAAATTACATATGGTGGCATACGGTATTTAATTAGCATAAGCCTCAATGTTTTTTGAAATTTCATATATATGCAGATTATTTATCACCTAATGTTAATTGTCTCTAAGCAGTTTTGAAAAATACAATATAACAAAATTATGAATGCAAAAGTCTAAAATCAAACTTCTATTAAAATGTGTCCTGCAAAACAATAAAGCCTTCAGTAGGTCTGGGAGGTCAGTCCACAATTACACCCAGAGGGGTTTCTATATCGTACACAGCTCCCCCAGATTGAAATCCTATGAACAATTAGAGTTGTGTGTTATCAGCATGGGCTGCAGCTTTAGCACTGTTTTCCAATCGTCCCTTTTGAATATGACCCCTGCATCTCCAACACCTTTTAATGAACTTTTTCCAATTCTATAATACACTGTTTGAGGTGTGTCAAGAACCAATGTCCGCAGTCTTCCAAATGCAGTGGCCCCATAGGTTTGTATAACTATATTATTAGATTGACAGTTTTATTTTTAATTCCTTTCCTGGTGGAATTTGCTTTTACATGACTGCTGTACACTGAGGGAACATCTAGATTCACCTATCTACCAAGACCCCGTGGTCTCATTTCTGTTCAGTCAATGCCAGTTCAGAACCCAGGAGCAAACATGTGAAATTAAGGTTGTTTCCCCCCCTGAGCGTGCATAAATTGGCCATCTCACTCTTCACTCCTAAATCCAGATCAGTCTTGATACGAATTCTTGGGGTAATCCACATTCAACATCCCTTTGTTTGAAGAAATTCCATTCACCTTGTTGGTGGGTGGCAGTTGGGGCGCCATGTGGCTCATTGCTGGTGCCGTGCCATTTCAGTCTCCATTAGTCAGAGATTCCTTGCTGGAGACAGATTCACACAACCATTCTCTTCAGTAGCTTCAAACAAAGGGCACACACCCAAACATGGATGTCTCCCAGATTAATATAGGCATAGACCTCTAATACTATCTCTTTTATGTGACTGAACCAGCAGACGTACAGTTCCATGATGCGACTCCATTAATGATTAACATAGCAAGCTCTTCTTCAGCTTCATTCCAACCATGCCTCATGGTATACAATAATGTCACACTACAAATTTAGTTTCCATTTCAATGTACATTAAACAATTTTATTTTAGCGGTTCCTGGAGCTATAAGAAGAGGTGGCGGCCGCATGGAACAGTGGAGGAAACCTTTCCCATGCCAAGCTGAATATCACTAACAGCACTTGAAGGTGCCAATTTCTGGCAGGGCAAAATTTATGTAGCAACTTGCTACAGAGGCTGCAACTGGTTGGGGGAGGGAGCAATAAAATAAATTGCACTAAGAGAGTTTGGATTTGATATCCCGCTTTATCACTACCCGAAGGAGTCTCAAAGCAGCTCACATTCTCCTTTCCCTTCCTCCCCCACAACAAACACTCTGTGAGGTGAGTGATCCTGAGAGACTTCAGAGAAGTGTGACTAGCCCAAGGTCACCCAGCAGCTGCATGTGGAGGAGCGGAGACACGAACCCGGTTCCCCAGATTACAAGTCTACCACTCTTAACCACTACACCACACTACACCATAAAAGCATACCTTGCTTTTATACTTGCAATGTGATAATAGTGTACAAATCAGAAAACTTCTTTTTATTTATAATGTAAAACATGGATTGGGGAAAGTTGAAGGATGAGGTGAAGGTAAAAAACCAGAGTCGGATAGGAAGGAAGTCACAATACGTGGTGGAGTATTTGTAGGTGTATTTGATTTAAGGATGTTTTGTTTAAGCGTGTTTCTTTCTGCAATATTGAAAACAAAATAAAAATATTTTTTTTAAAAGCATACCTTGCTTTTCTTATGAAATGGCAAAAGTTGCTGGGTATGTTAGACTCGAAACCAATTCTTACCTGTGGGATCTTGTAGATGCCCAACATGCTTGCAATGTGCATGGAGATGTCAGTTTCACCCCCTTCAATGACAGCTAGAAGGTTTCCCCGTCCTCCGCAGCTGTAGTTTGGAAGATTGATTTTCCCACCAGCAAGCAGGTCTGTCAAGGCATCAGAAGTTATTCTTCCCTCGAAAAAGGTATCATAGATGCTGTAGCCCAGGGTGATGTTGGGTAAGAGCCTGGGGTTACGATTGATCTCCTGAACGGTAAGTGAGAAGGAAAGAACGTGCCAGTTCCTCCCATTCATCAAACTACAAAAAGGTGTGTCACATAATCACCCACCATTCAGTGAAAATGAGTCACAAAGTTGTTTGTATGAATAAATCTAGGCAAACTTTAAAGAAGGCCAGTAAGTAGGGCAATGTGGGGCTGAGGTGTACCAGTAATAGCGTCTGCAGTATCTTTGCAAATGAGGAGGATGGAGGCCCATGTTCTGGTAACCTCCTTAGCAATCTGACCAGTTCTGTGTCTCCTAGCTGTCACTGTATCAAAAGACCACTCTGGGAATTATATATCTCACAAAAACTGGTAGTGAGTCAAACCTGGGACACTAATTCTGTGGATAAACGTCTAGAAGATTATTGCAGGTTGAAAGTAGGAAGCTTCCCGTTATGCATGCAAGGTGACATGGCCTGAGCATTCAAGCTTTCACAATGTTTCATTTAGCCATATCACCACTTGCCTTTCCCTGCAAGACTAATTACAGCCATTAAGAGTCGTCAACAGGTTTTCTACACCTATCAGCTGATCACCCATTCCCACCACCCTTCTGAGCAATACCCCTCCCCACTCCCTCACTATATTTAAGGATCTGGTGACTTCTGTTTCAGTGTATCTGAAGAAGTGTGCATGCACACGAAAGCTCATACCAGGAACAAACTCAGTTGGTCTCTAAGGTGCTACTGGAAAGAATTTTCGATTTTGTTTTGACTATGGCAGACCAACACGGCTACCCACCTGTAACTGGAGTCATGAGAAACAATGAGACAACTACAGAAAAGCTGTGACTCAAACTCTTCACAGCTTTTTTAGCTTATAGAAAACGTTTACCTTAGAGAGCATGACTTTTTTTTTTAATACTTAAACTATAGTGTAAAGCACATTGAAATACTGCTTTTCACCCAGTAAAGTGAAGTACAGAAAACCTTTAATAAACCAATGGAACAAATAACAGGTCACCATACAATGACGTTATTGTTTAGACTGCCAGGAGATATTCATCCTAGCTTCAGTCAGTTTCATCTCACAGGTTTAAGAGCAAAAGTGGTGTGTGTTGATAGACGGATGGATGCCAGCAATACTCCAACTCAGATTTTGCAGTTGTATTTGATTCCAGTGGGTGAGATGCTCCCTTAATCTTCAAACAACATATATAGTGATTTATCAGTACTGCGAGAGAATTGGAGAGTAGTCTAGGAAGAAGGAATATGCCAATACGCCATTACTTACTTCTCAAAATCGCTTACTGGGGTGCTGGAAAAGCTGAAGGGAGGTTGACTTCCAATTAATCTTGAAGATATAATTCCACTAATGAGGTGGTCTCCTTCCTGGTAATAATTCACAGCCATATTTCTATCCTTGATAAGATTCAGTGGACATTTTGCCCTCTGTTGCATCCCATGGGTTGCAAGAGGCAACAAAACAAGCAGTGTTATAATAATCATCATCATTTGGGGTCTGCCTGCTACTATTTCCTTCTGACTGTTCCTCTCAACACAAGCCACTAATGAGGGGGGGGGAAACCCAAATATTTGCAAGACAGAGGCTTCAGCGACTTGACAATTACAAGAGGTGTTTAGCTCTGCCCAAAATAAGATAGAAGGGAAGGGCCATACCTCAGTGATGGAGCATATTTTTCCCACACAGAAGGTGTCAGGTGTCAATCTCTGCTACCTGATACAGGTAGGGCTGAGGATGTCCTTTACCTGGACAGATGCTACCAGTCAGTAGATGGTCCTGAGCTAGAAGGCAGCTTCCTATGTTCTGATTAGGTTTTATACTTCCTCCTTCAGATGCTCTTTATCTTGGCCCCAAGGTATTTTATACATCAGACTTTACAAGCATAGTTGAATAAATAACCTCCTGCTACCCTTAATTGTGATGTTGACATTATTGTTCCCCAAGGCAATATGTGAAGGGGTGTGGAACTATCTCTTGGACTCTGCAGAGAATAAGAATAAATCACTGTGGTTCTGATAAATGTAAGGGGAATAAATATCTCCTCTGAAAACTTTAAGGGAGCAGCTGCAAAGAAGGAGGAGGAGGAGGAGGAGGAGGAGGAGGAGAAAAAGAAGAAGAGTTTGGATTTGATATCCCGCTTTATCACTACCCGAAGGAGTCTCAAAGCGGCTAACATTCTCCTTTCCCTTCCTCCCCCACAACAAACACTCTGTGAGGTGAGTGGGGCTGAGAGACTTCAAAGAAGTGTGACTAGCCCAAGGTCACCCAGCAGCTGCATGTGGAGGAGCGGAGACACGAACCCGGTTCCCCAGATTACGAGTCTACCACTCTTAATCACTACACCACACTGGAGGAAGAAGAAGAAGAAGAAGAAGAAGAAGAAGAAGAAGAAGAAGAAGAAGAAGAGGAGGAGGAGGAGGAGGAGGAGGAGGAGGAGATAGTTTACGCAATACATGGTTCTAGGATTGGCTGGTCTTTATTGACTCCAGATCAGGTCAAACTTATATAACACTTTAGTGTAAATATACCCTCCAAGTGGTTTATAAAAAGCAACAAAAATAATAAATTTTCAATAAAAGACAATGTTGAAAACAGTTATTTTAAATATTCAAAATATTGTAAAATAAACAATGAAGCTAACAATAGATAAAAACACACGCCAACTTCCACATATCTGAACCCTGAATAAAAATGGTTTCCCCAGGGACAAAAAAGACTCCAGTAAAGATTTCAATAGGCAGGGAGTGGCAAAGTGTACAGCCTGCCAAATTAAATTATTATCAGTACAGAACAAGTATTATGTAACAGTGCCAGTGCTCCAAACTGAATCAGTTGAGTGGACATATACAGAGTAAGGCAATTCTACAAGTCAACTGGTGCCAAGCTCTTAGGATTTTTTTTTTCTAAAACCTTACATTTGGTCCAGTAACAAACCCCCAACCACTAAAGGGCTGGATCTACACTGATCTAAAAAAGCTAAGGGGGGAAAAAGTGATATAGCTCTCAATTCAGTTTTCCATTGACTGCTGTACAGAGCCTCCTGGTGTCACATTTTTATAACACATTTATAACTCACCAGCCTAAAATAAAAAATAAAAAAATCCTTCCAGTAGCACCTTAGAGACCAACTAAGTTTGTTCTTGGCATGAGCTTTCGTGTGCATGCACACTTCTTCAGATACACTGAAACAGAAGTCACTAGAACTGGGGATAGAATTATTATAAGCTGACAAGGTCCTACTCCTGACAGTCACTTCTGAACTCACTGCAGTTTCTGGATCAGACACAAAGGAAGACCTACATAGAGTGCATTGCAGTAATCCAAACTTGAACTCAAGGCTGTGCGCTGCCTGATGTGATGTGCTCAATATGTTAGGCTAAAGACCATGTGAGATAATCCAAGGGTTGCCATGGAGGTCCCAATGTGGCTCCATGGCAACCTCTACATTATTATGGTCCTCCTGTTAGGATTTCACTGCACCGTTGCTGTGAAATGTGATTTGTGTATGTACTTTGTATTGTACTTTCACTGTTGCCTGTGTCTGTTCTCTCTCTGAGATGAATGAGAGAGAGTGCCATGATTCTCTGTCTGTATATTTTGTTGTTCATTCAGTCGTGTCCGACTCTTTGTGACCCCATGGACCAGAGCACGCCAGGCACGCCTATCCTTCACTGCCTCCCGCAGTTTGGCCAAACTCATGCTAGTCGCTTCGAGAACACTGTCCAACCATCTCATCCTCTGTCGTCCCCTTCTCCTTGTGCCCTCCATCTTTCCCAACATCAGGGTCTTTTCTAGGGAGTCTTCTCTTCTCATGAGGTGGCCAAAGTACTGGAGCCTCAACTTCAGGATCTGTCCTTCCAGTGAGCACTCAGGGCTGATTTCTTTAAGGATGGATAAGTTTGATATTTTTGCAGTCCATGGGACTCTCAAGAGTCTCCTCCAGCTGTGGGAATGTTTAGGAGTGTGGATGAGTATATATTATTTATATATCTCAATCCACACTCCTAAACATTCCCACAAAGGGTTATTGGCCCCAGTATTGCATATTTTTGTGTATTTTTGAAGGATTGCATTGGATTGTGTTTTTGAGTTGAGTTAGATTTTTTGAAAGTACTTCCTGGTGAGCACATGTTTTCTTTGTCTTTGTTCTTTTGTCTTGTGCTGAAAAGGGATTAACCCCCCTCCCCTCCCTCAGAGTTTACAGTACTCAGAGGCAGTGAAGATTTATTTGAGTTTTTTGTGTTTTTTGAGCATTTTTTGATTTTGATTTTGGAATTTTTGACAATTTTTTGGATTTTTGAAAATTTTTCAACTTTTTGAATTTTAAGATGGCTAGTGTAGCTTTTGATAGTGATGCAGGGCTAGGAATGCCCATGCTGAATGAACGTGATTTTGTTTCATGGAAGAAACGCTTGATCGCATTCCTGGATTCAAAAGGAGTCCTGAATGCAATTAAAAATCCTAAGCCTACTGGCTCAAGTGAAGAGGATTTTGCAAAGATTAAGTTATGGAAGCTACAAAACCATAATGCCAAGACCATTATTTTCAGACTACTTCAAGAGAAGCAGCTATCAATGATAGATATTGAGAGTGATGCGTCTCAAATTTTAAAGGATTTAGAGCGCATTTACAAAGGGAGATCTGAATCTCCAGGAAGGAATGCTAGAAGCAAAGATAGCAACAATACAAGGAATGGCAAGGCTTCTAAAGCAAAGAATTCCCAGACCTTTCAGCAAAAGGCAGAAAGGAAGGAAAGATTTAAGTGCTCCATGCTGTTACAAGAGAGGAGTTTAGCTGTCCAGAATTATGAAAATGTGCATAATACGTGGATTTTAGATTCTGGAGCGAGCTCGCATTACTGTTTTGTAAAAGAATATTTTAATGAATTAAATGATCAAGAATCTGAGATCGAAATAGCTGATGGCCGCATTTTGAAGTCGGAAGGTGCAGGTTCTGTGCATTTGGAATTCAATGTAGATAATGAGTCTTTTAGAACCAGAGTGTCTGATGTTCAGTATGTGCCAGAATTGAACTGCAATTTACTCAGTGTGTCCGCTTTGGACAAGAAAGGCTTCAAGATCACATTTGAGAATGGACAATGTAGTGTGACCAAAGATGGTGAAGTGTATGCTGAAGCCAGACTAACAAATGGGGTTTATGAGCTTAATGTTTCAGAAAAGCAGTCTGCAAAAGTCGCCCATTCCAGCCAGAAGGATGAAGCAGATTTAACGCTGTGGCACCGAAGATTGGGACACAGAGACAGAAACGTCATTCTGGATCTACAAAAGAAGGATCTTGTGAGAGGTTTGCAGGTAAAAGGGAGCAACAACCAGGCTCCAACAAAATGCATAAGTTGTATAACTGAAAAGGCTGTAAAACCTTCTTTTCCACGTTGTGCAGAACAAAGAAGTACTAAAGTTTTGGACATTGTGCATTCAGATCTATGTGGACCAATCAATGTTCCATCACTTGGAAACAACAAATATATATTGATATTTCTTGATGATTTTTCGAGATATTGTGTTGCATATTTCATCAGAGAGAAATGTGAGACAGTAGAAATGTTCAGAGACTACATTGCCATGGTCAAGAACAAGTTCCAGAGAGCTCCAGGTGTGTTGATGAGTGACAATGGAGGTGAGTACTGCTCACGTGAAATGCAAGATCTCATGTCCAAGGAAGGTATCATACATGTAACCACAGTCGCATATACCCCACAACAGAATTCGATAGCCGAAAGGAAATTCAGATCCATTATGGAAATGACAAGATGCATGCTAAAGGAAGCATCCTTGCCCCAAAGGCTATGGGGAAATGCAGCCCATACAGCCGTTTATCTCCAGAATAGATTGCCCACCAAGGGGGCAGAGCGCACACCATTTGAACTTTGGCATGGAAGAACGCCTAATTTGTCACACATACGTGTGTTTGGTAGTCTGTGTTACTATCACGTGCCCAAGGAACACAGACACAAGCTAGACTCCAGAGCACAGGCAGGTATCCTGGTTGGGTACGCCTCTGGAGGAAAAGGATACAGAGTGATGGACTTACAAACTGGTAAGGTCAGCGCACAACATGCAATCTATTTTGATGAGCATGCAAAGGTTGACACAAGGAAGACTGTCATTGACTGTTCCAAGGAGTCAGAATGGACTCAAGAACTTATACACTTTCCTTCTGTAACCCCACAAAGTACTAATCTGCCTTCTAGTGTCATAGCGCCCCCTACAGGTGATGCACCAGAAGACGCAGAGGACCAGAATCCTGGCGGCTCCAGAGACGAAGAGGATCCAGAAGGGGACATGCCAGCGTTGGAGGATGATGAAGAAGCTGATGCGGTTCAGGAACCAGAACCAGAGGTCAGACGCTCATCCAGAACCAACAGAGGTGTTCCACCGGTAAGGTTGTCCTACCTTGCAGGGTCGGCGTCACCACAGGAACCTTCCACATGGGAAGAGATTCAGCAGATGCCAACTGCAGAAGCCAGTCTCTGGAAGAAGGCCGCGCAGGAGGAGATGGATGCACTGCATCAAAATAAGACTTGGACCCTCACAGAACTACCTCCGGGTAAGAAAGCCATTGGCTGCAAGTGGGTTTTCAAGGTTAAGAAGGGGTCAGAAGGGGAAGTGCAACGCTACAAAGCAAGGCTAGTAGCACAAGGCTTTTCACAGAAATATGGTGAAGATTATGATGAAACGTTTGCACCAACTGTAAGATACAGTAGCGTAAGAATGCTTTTGAGCATAGCAGCCTCTAAGCAAATGGACGTGCGTCACATCGATATTTCGACTGCGTTTTTGCATGGCGAGATTACAGAACAGATTTATATGAAACAGCCTAAGGGTTTTATAAAACCGAATGAGGCGCATCTAGTGTGCAAACTTGAGAAAGGTCTTTATGGACTCAAGCAGGCCGCCAGAGCCTGGAATCAGAAATTGCACAGTATGCTGGTGCAACTTGGATACAAGCAAGGAAACGCTGACAAGTGCTTGTACAGTAAGTCAAGTAATGGACAATTTTCTTATATATTGGCTTTCGTTGATGACTTGATTATCGCAACATCTAATAACAGAGACTATGTGCAAATTGTGAAACACCTCAGCAAAGAGGTGGGAGTCAAAGAACTAGGAGATGTCAAGTACTACCTAGGAATCCAAGTGGAAAGAGAAGAAGACGGATCGTTTCTTCTCAGCCAGCGACAGAAAATAAATGAACTGATTGAATGCATGCAGTTGCAAGATGCAAACACAGTTGCAACGCCCATGGCCACAGACTTCCTGAAGAATCAGCAGGATTCGAAGCTGTTGCCAGATAACAGTGAATATAGGTCGGTAATTGGTAAACTTTTGTATTTAGTTACCACATGTAGACCTGACATAGCCAATGCAGTGGGGATTCTTAGCAGGAAAGTGAGTTCTCCCACTGAGCATGATTGGGCTGGTGTGAAGAGGGTGGTGCGTTATCTGAAGGGTACAGTGAACTGTAAATTAAGGTTGCCAGCTGTCAGTGACCCTAAGTTGGTGGGGTACACTGATGCAGATTGGGCTGGGGATAATGCTGACTATAAATCAACAAGTGGTCATGTTTTTATGTTTGGGGATGGACCTGTTGTGTGGGGCAGTTATAAACAGAACTGTGTAGCATTATCTTCCACAGAAGCTGAATATATTTCTGCATCGGAAGCGTGCCGAGAGATTGCCTGGCTCGATGAACTCATCAAGGACTTTGGTTTGGTGAGAAAGCAAGCTGTCAGTTTGCTGGAGGACAATCAGAGTTGCATAAAACTGACTCAGAGTGAAAAGTTCCTTGCCAGGACAAAACATATAGGTGTGAGGTACCATTATATACGTCAGGCAGTCCAGGATGGACTTGTGGAACTGTCGTACTGCTGCACCAATGAGATGGCTGCGGACATCCTGACGAAGCCCCTCCCAAGAGAGAGTTTCCAGAATCTACGTGTCAAGCTGGGACTCTGGGTGGTTGAATAAAGTTGTATGTTTTTGTATGTTGTGTTCGTCTGAGAAGGGGTTTGTGGGATGTAAACACAGAGCAGCCAAACACAACACTCCTAGAGAGGACATGAAGGTAACTCAGTCCTCCAGGCTTAACTTCCTGCTTACCTGGACTGAGTTACAGGAACCAGAAGTAGGTGTGGTCTTACCTGGGAGGAAGATCCCAAAGATCACTCTCCATTTTGCCTCATCCTTTGAAGAAGCAGCATGCTCTCTCTCAGCCTGCAGCTGAGAGAAGCAGAGGTGAAGCCTGTTCCCTCATGGAAGCAGCTTCACTGCATGTAAATACATTTATCTAAGTTTGTCTGCCTCCTTGAAGCATGTACTGTAACTCATGGATGTCTGTAAGTAAACTCCTTTTATATCTTATAATCAGTATTGTGTCATTTCTACTTTTAAGAGGGCAACAAGGGGAATATACCAGGAATATAGCTGGCTTAAGCAAGCCTATGCAAACGTTTTTCTGCTGTGTTTTAAAAGGGAATGTAAACTCTGCTAAGTTTGGAGCTTGCTCACACAAGCTGGGATTGAGATATATAAATAATATATACTCATCCACACTCCTAAACATTCCCACACCAGCACCATATATAGACTCCAGTATATAGTATAAATAAATATGTAGTTTAGATCTACAGATGGTTCATTCTTCTTGCTGTGCTATCCTAGAAGATTAGTGTGCCTCTTTCATCTGGGAGATGTCGCTGAAGGGCACACTGCAATGAAGGGATGTGCCATTCCAGAATTGTGCTTACCAGGCCACCATAGCCAAGAGAGAATGGTAATAGTCATTTATAGTGCATTTTTCTAGTCTGCTTCTGACTCTTGTAAGCTGCCAACTCTTTGTGTCCCATACTTTGGGTAGCATGTCACTGCCAAGTCTCAAAGACAAATCATTCTTTAGTTGAATTCCACTGGAATTAGGGTGACCACCTTTCTTTTTAGATCAAACGGCAAACATTAAGCAAACATTTGGATCCACCTTCTCTAGTTCAAAGCAGCCTCAGGTAGCATTGGGTAACATCTTGAAAGAGTCAGGTTGGGAAGCTTGAGCCCGGTTTTTGGATTGGGAAGGGTGGGGTAGAAATAAAAATCTATTATTATTATTATTATTATTATTATTATTATTATTATTTGTTTTACAGATCCCTGAAGCAGTTGTATGACTTCAGCTGTGTTCACTTTACAGATTAAATAGCTTTATAGCACATGTTGATTTCCCCTCTTTTTCCTTGGTTTGTCTATTAATGCAGCAGCTAAAAAAGCCAATGCAATTCTGGGCTGCATCAATAGGAGTATAGCGTCTAGATCAAGGGAAGTAATAGTACCACTATATTCTGCTCTGGTCAGACCTCACCTGGAATACTGTGTCCAGTTCTGGGCACCACAGTTCAAGAAGGATACTGACAAGCTGGAACGTGTCCAGAGGAGGGCAACCAAAATGGTCCAAGGCCTGGAAACGATGCCTTAGGAGGAACGGCTTAGGGAGCTGGGAATGTTTAGCCTGGAGAAGAGAAGGTTAAGGGGTGATATGATAGCCATGTTCAAATATGGGCCATCCAGTCCAACCCCCTGCCAAGCAGGAAACACCATCAAAGCATTACCTGACAGATGGCTGTCAAGCCTCCGCTTAAAGACCTCCAAAGAAGGAGACTCCACCACACTCCTTGGCAGCAAATTCCACTGTCCAACAGCTCTTACTTGTCAGGAAGTTCTTCCTAATGTTTAGGTGGAATCTTCTTTCTTGTAGTTTGAATCCATTGCCCCGTGTCCGCTTCTCTGGAGCAGCAGAAAACAACCTTTCTCCCTCCTCTATATGACATCCTTTTATATATTTGAACATGGCTATCATATCACCCCTTAACCTTCTCTTCTCCAGGCTAAACATACCCAGCTCCCTAAGCCGTTCCTCATAAGGCATCGTTTCCAGGCCTTTGACCATTTTGGTTGCCCTCCTCTGGACACGTTCCAGCTTGTCAGTATCCTTCTTGAACTGTGGTGCCCAGAACTGGACACAGTATTCCAGGTGAGGTCTGACCAGAGCGGAATACAGTGGTACTATTACTTCCCTTGATCTAGATGCTATACTCCTATTGATGCAGCCCAGAATTGCATTGGCTTTTTTAGCTGCTGCATCACACAGTTGACTCATGTCAAGTTTATGGTCTACCAAGACTCCTAAATCCTTTTCACATGTACTGCTCTCTGTTAGGGTTTGAAGCCTGAAACGCTGGCAGGTTAGCAAGGTCACATGATTTAGGTCGTTAAGTTGTTAAGCTGCTCAGTAAATACAGAGCGTTTGTTTTGTTTGCCTCTTGGGCGTGGCTCAGTGAAAGCTCCGGAGGTGTTTTCTGTTATCAGCCTGCAATAAACCTCTCTTTAAGAAGCTGAGCTCCCGTGTGTCATTTGATCGTCTCTGCACTAAGAATCCCGCTGCTGGAATTGTTTAATGCTCTGCAAAGAGAAGTGTTGCTGGTTTGCGCAGCAGAAGCGTTTTTCTGGACCAGTACACTAAAAAAACCTATAAGGTTATGGACACCAGAACGTTTTTGTGGCTGTGTTGTGTGCAGAGACAGTGAAAGCAGCCTTCCTGTGAAAGAAGATCGGCTTGGCTGTGAATCCAGGAACGGAGAGGTTGTGAAAGTTAAAGGAGCTGCGTAAGTGAAGATTAACAGCTTAATTAGCTGCAAAAGGCTAGCTTAACCTCCCGTTGTGAGTGTTGTTGTTTTTTTTGCTACTAAAAACAGCAGACGGTGGAAGGTTGCTAGTGAAGAAACAAAGGGAAGTTTAAAGGCTTCAGAGAAGGCTCCTAGCATCTGAAAAGTGAGTAATTTAAATCTCAAAGGGGAAGAGAAGCCAGGGCACACGGAGGGAGTAGCAGCAGACCTCAAGAATGGCAGCAGAAAATTTTCAGGTTCCTTTTCCAAAGTTGAACTCCACTAATTATGTGCAGTGGTCTAAGAGGGCTCAAGTTTGGTTAGAAGCTAAAGAAGTGTGGACAGACTACGTCCAGAGGCGAAAGCCATTTGTGGCTGTTGCAGCAGATGCTACACCAGAGCAACAGGCTGCTGCACATGTTCAGAATAGAGAACATGATAAAATGGATACCAAAGCTAGATGTATGTTGATGGTATCAATAGAGGACTCTCAATTACCCCATGTTGAAGACCTACGATCTGCATTTGAAATTTGGGCTGCCCTTAGGCGTATTCACCATAGAACCACACCCGGAGAGAAGGTGAATATTATACGTGCTTTGTATGGGTTAAAATTGAAGCCGGGGGACAGTGTGGTTGAGCACACGTCACAAATGACTGAATACTTTAACCGGTTGTCGTCTTTAGGCGTGAATTTTCCTGAAAATATTAAAGTTTATACTCTGCTTAGCAGCCTGCATGCAGGGTTTGAAAACTTAGTACTAACTTTACAAGTTTTGCCAGAGGACCAGCTGAATGTGAATTATGTGACTGGTAGATTGTGTGAGCAAGAGTATCAATATCATCAAAAGCATACTGATAATCCAAGTGTTGGGTGTTCAGATCATTCCCAACGTGGGGGAACTGGCAAGCAGAGCTGTAAGGAAGCTACACAAGTGTCTGCTATGACCAGCAAGTCATGTTTTCAATGTGGCAGCAGGTTTCATCTAATAGCAAAGTGTCCAGAAAAGCAACAGGAATTTCAACAGCCAAAAGCCAATTTCAGGAGCTACCGGGGAAGACGACGTGAGAACTACAAGAACCAACGACCCAGAGGGGGAGGAGGTACTGATAAGGGACTATCTGCAATGGCAGCACAACAAAGCACTAAAAGAAATCTACAAACCTTGAAATGGATTATTGACAGTGGTGCCAGTCACAGTTTAATTCCAGCGACATCTTGTAGCAGCCTGATGAACTGCAAGACCTTACCAGTTGCAAAAACTGTGACTATAGCAGACAATAGTAAACGAGAAATGAACCTTAAAGGCACAATTTATGTTAATTGTTTGCAAACTAACCTTCCTGTTTTTGTTCTTCCAGGAATGAAGAATGGACTTTTGAGTGTGTCATGCCTGGTAAAAAGTGGTTTTAAGGTTGAGTTTGAAAATGATGTGTGCACCATTTCAGAACAGGGGAGGGAGCTGGTTAAAATTCCCTGTGAAGATGGGCTTTTTGTTTTGGATGAAGAGCAGTTAGCAGCAGGCAGGTGTTCAACAGGTGAAGCACAAGCTAAGTGTGTAAATAAGGCTCCTCATACAGGTTGTGCACATCTACTACACAGAAGGTTAGCTCATATATGCTTTAAGTATGTAAGCAAGATGCCAGATTTAGCTGAGGGGTGTAACATTAAACCCTGTTCAAATTTTTTGGATTGTTGTGCTTGTAAGCAGGCTAAGGTTAAGACATGTAACTACCCTAGATCTGATAGAGTAAGCAAGAAACCCTTTGAACTTGTACACACAGATGTGTGTGGACCAATGCCAATCAAATCGCTTGGAGGTGCGAGATTTATGCAAATTCTGGTGGATGATTTTTCGAGGGCTAGTTGGGTTTTCTTTCTGAAAGAAAAATCACAAGCAGCTTCAATTCTAATGGATTGGATTGAAGAAGTTGAGTGTAAATTTGACACAAGGGTACGTAAAATACAATCAGATCGTGGTGGGGAGTTTGTAAACCACAAGCTAGAGACATGGTTAAAAAGGAAAGGTATAGTTCATAGGCTTACCAATCCTTATTCACCCCAAGAGAACGCAGTTGCGGAAAGAAAATTCCGAACATTACAAGAAGCCATTACTGCTTTATTGTTTGATTCTGGACTTCCACAGCGTTTTTGGGCTGAAGCTGCACTGTATGCAAATTATACTTTTAACAGAGTGTACAACGTCACAGTAGGCAACACTCCTTACTTCATGTTATTTGGGAAAAAACCAAAAATTGATCATCTAAGAGTTTTTGGATGTCGTGCTTATGTACTGGTGCCTAGGGCACAACGTAAGAAAGGTGATCCCAGATCTAAAGAAATGTTTTTCTGTGGTTATCAAACAAACACAAAAGGTTGGAGATTTGTGAATGTGGAAGGCAATCAAACGAAAATCACAATCAGCAGAAGTGCTGAATTTTGTGAACAGGATGGTTGGAATAGAATACATGGAAATCCTGACATATTATTTGATGTGGTGAACAGTAACGATCAAACACAGGCCCCAGGGCAGTTATTAGTTCCAGAACAGGCTGAGGAATTTGAGTCTGAGGACGAGGGTGAAAAACCGTCTAGTTCACACAAGTCTGTAAAGTCAGAATCATCTAGCTCTGAAAGTTCACCTGTACAGCAAGGGAGACGTGTAAAATCAGAATCAGAAAGTTCCTCAACTACTAGTGACAAACAAGTGATGACAGGTGATTCTGAGTCAGAGGGGGAAACTGAAGGAACATCGCAGGAGTTGTTAAGACGCTCCAAGCGTACCACCAAAGGAAAACCTCCTGAGAGGTATCAAGCTATTAGTGTTTGGGCAGGGTTGGCGAATTCCGAACCCGAAAGTTTTGAGGAGGTTGAGCAATTACCCCAGGAGGAGGCCAGTAAGTGGCATGAGGCCATGAAAAAAGAATTAAATTCAATGAAGGAACTTGGTGTGTTTTCCATCGCCAAACTGCCAGAAGGTACCAAGGCAGTAAGTTGCCGATGGGTGTATAGAATAAAGACAACAGCAATGGGGAAACCAGAGTACAAAGCAAGGCTTGTAGCTCGAGGTTTTACCCAAAGAAAGGGGTTACATTACACCGAAGTTTATGCACCCACTTCAAGGAGTGAAACCCTGAGAGCACTATTAGTGGTTGCTGCTCAGAAAGGATTAAAAGTGAGTCAATTTGATGTCTCAACGGCTTATCTTCATTCAGACCTGGCTGAAGAGCTTTATATGGAGCTACCGCCAGGTTTGAAAGACAATAAATTAAATCAGGTATGGAGACTACATAAATCCATTTATGGACTCAGGCAATCTGCTCATAATTGGAATGAATGTCTGAATGACGTTTTGGTAGGCATTGGTTTTAGCAGAAGCAAGGCTGACAATTGCTTATATTTCCGAGGTTCAGGAGACGCTCGAGAATCTTTGCTTGTTTATGTAGATGACCTGATTTATACTTCAAAGACGCAAGAACAAGTAAAAAAATTGGCCAAAGAGTTAAATAAACACTTCAAAATTAAGAATCTTGGTGATGTAAAGGTCTATCTTGGTGTTCAAATAGATAGAACCAAAAATGGCAGTTTCCTACTGAATCAAAAAGGCAAGATATTGCAAATGTTGAAAAAGTTTAGCATGACAGAATGTGCAGGTGTCAAAACTCCAATGGAAATGGGTTTCGTAAAAGACAATGAGTTCAAGGAGAGTGCTGAATTCAAGCGTCCTGAAATTTTTCAATCAGCACTGGGAAGCTTACTTCACATCTCGCAATGGAGTAGACCAGACATTGCGTATGCTGTTAATGTGCTGAGTAGGGAAGCATCAAAACCTAGCGTAAATGCATGGAAAGGAATTCAAAGAGTCTTAAGATACTTACAATACACCAAAGATATCTGTCTTGAATTATCTTCTGAAGGACAAGCACAGGTTACTTGCTGGGCAGATAGTGATTGGGCAAACTTAAAAGATAGAAAATCAGTATCTGGCTGTGTAATAAAATTTGGTAACTCTCTGATTGGATGGAGATCTAAAAAACAAAACCTGATTGCTTTGTCATCGACAGAAGCTGAGTTCTGTGCCTTATCCGAATTATGTAGAGACTTAGAATTTTACAAATGCTTGGCACAAGAGATGTATGAAAAAGTAATCACGCCAATCACTGTATGTGGCGATAATCAACCGTGTCTTAAGTTAGCACAAAATGGACAGTTTAAAGGTCGTACAAAACATTTAGATATCCGATTTCAAAATGTGTGTCAAACAGTGAGAGCAGGAATTGTTAAATTAAATTACTGTCCTAGTCATGAAAATCAAGCTGATGGTTTTACAAAACCACTTGGGTTTCAGCGTCATGAAAAATTTTGTGAAGAAATGGGTCTGAAGTAATCCTGTTGTTGTTTGCCAGCGAGAGGGGGTGTTAGGGTTTGAAGCCTGAAACGCTGGCAGGTTAGCAAGGTCACATGATTTAGGTCGTTAAGTTGTTAAGCTGCTCAGTAAATACAGAGCGTTTGTTTTGTTTGCCTCTTGGGCGTGGCTCAGTGAAAGCTCCGGAGGTGTTTTCTGTTATCAGCCTGCAATAAACCTCTCTTTAAGAAGCTGAGCTCCCGTGTGTCATTTGATCGTCTCTGCACTAAGAATCCCGCTGCTGGAATTGTTTAATCCTCTGCAAATTGAAGTGTTGCTGGTTTGCGCAGCAGAAGCGTTTTTCTGGACCAGTACACTAAAAAAACCTATAACTCTCAAGCCAGGTGTCACCCATCCTGTATTTGTGCCTTTCATTTTTTTTGCCCAAGTGTAGTACTTTACATTTCTCCCTGTTAAAATTCATCTTGTTTGCTTTGGCCCAGTTCTCTAATCTGTTAAGGTCATTTTGAAGTGTGATCCTGTCCTCTGGGGTATTAGCCACCCCTCCCAATTTGGTGTCATCTGCAAACTTGATCAGGATGCCCTCAAGCCCATCATCCAAGTCATTGATAAAGATGTTGAATAAGACTGGGCCCAAGACAGAACCCTGTGGCACCCCACTAGTCACTTCTCTCCAGGATGAAGAGGAGCCATTGATGAGCACCCTTTGGGTTCGGTCAGTCAGCCAGTTACAAATCCACTGAATGGTAGCATTGTCCAGCCCGCATTTTACCAGCTTCTTTACAAGAATATCATGGGGCACCTTGTCAAAGGCCTTGCTGAAATCAAGATAGGCTACATCCACAGCGTTCCCTTCATTCCCTTCAGTTCTCAAAGAAGAATCACTCTTTGGTTTATTTTGTAGGAAACCATATTTCTTGCAAACATTAACCAACCACCTGAAGCAAACTTCTCCAGTTCCCAGCAGCCCCAGCAGCCAACATAGCCAATGCTCAGAAATGAGAAGTAGTGCTGGGTAGCATCTGAAGGGCACTTGCTATGGGAAGCTTTTGCTGCACAGCTTTAAGATATGTTTTGGAGGTCTCTGGGTGATTTGCACCACTTGAACTGTGCCCACTTTCCAAAATAAATCTGTTTATAGCACATTTTCACTTCCTCCTCTTTCACTTGGAATAATCAACAGGTATGTCTCTTACAGGTTCATATTATTAGTATTATCATTATCATTATTTAAATTTGTTAGTCACTTTATCTTGCCCAGGGCAAGGCAACCCAAAGCAACTTCGGATCTCAATAAAGTTCACCCAAACTTTTCCCCTCTATGATCCATGTTAGTCTATTGAGTCAACATGTTTTTCTCCTGCTCTGCACCTGCTCCCTTAAAGCCGCAGATGAGATATTTCTTCCCTAAACAATTATCAGAACCGCAGCTATCTATCCTTGATCTTTCCAAAGTCAAACGGTGCCTTTGAGAACAATAATGCAAACATCCCAATCGGGGCAGTGGGTGGTTATTTACTCCACTCTGCCTGATGTATAAAATATATTGTGTGCCACAAAGTCCTTGGGGCCAAGATACAGGGCAGGTGAAGGGGGGAGATAAGACTTTTTGAAGCTTGATCAGGACACAGGAAGCTGCCTTCTATCTCAGAACTGTCAACTGACTGGTAGCAGCTCTCCAGCTAGAGGACATTCTCAGCCTTCGCAGAGATTCAACCTAGCACCTTCTGAGTTGTGAAACACATGCTCTACCGCTGAGCTGTGAAGAAGAAGAAGAGTTTGGATTTGATATCCCGCTTTTCACTACCCGAAGGAGTCTCAAAGCGGCTAACATTCTCCTTTCCCTTCCTCCCCCACAACAAACACTCTGTGAGGTGAGTGGGGCTGAGAGACTTCAGAGAAGTGTGACTAGCCCAAGGTCACCCAGCAGCTGTAGGTGGAGGAGCGGAGACACGAACCCGGTTCCCCAGATAACGAGTCTACCGTGGTTTTTCACCTTTCACTCTGAAGCCAGAATTGTATTTGTCAAGCAACTGCAATATCAGTCTTGCAACAGTTTATGTTTCTTCCAATTAGCTGGCTATGGAACTGGGAGGACCAGTCACAAGGGAAGTGTAGCAGCCAGATTCAGAATGATACCACTGCTGCTGCTACTGCTGCTGCTGCCGCTGCCTCTTGCAACCTGCGGGCTGCAGCAGAGGATAAAATGCCCACTGAATCTCATCAGGGATCAAAATTCTCCTGTGAATTTTTACAGCTCAGGTCACCACCTCGTCGGTGGAGTTATATCTTTAAGTTTCATTGACGATGAAATTTCCTTCACCTTTTCCAGCCCACCCTTAAGAAAACTTTACCTGTAAGTAATGATGTAATGATGTATTTTTGTTTCCTACTGTTACGGAAAAGCCCAGGTGTGAAGTTGCTCTGCCGCCTGGCCCTGCGGGATGATCCCCACGGGTTTCTGCGGAGTCTAAAGAAGGATGCCAATCAGTGAAGCAAAAGCAAATTTATTGCACAACAAGGTTCCAGTTGAAAACTGAACAACCGAACAGGGTGAAACGGATATTTAAAACTCCCCACCACCACCTCCCAAGATACAGTTCGGAAAATGTCATTACTACATCACTACTACACAGGGGCGTACCCAGGATCAAAACTGAGGGGGGGGGGCAAGCCATGGTCGCTCAGGTTGTGACATTTCAGCACGGAAAAGGCGAATGAGACAAAAAATTTAAGAAAATTATATATAATTATAGCAGTGCTTTATTACGGTAGTTATTACAATTATTTGCTTGAAATTATTATTTTATTTTTATTCTAGTTACATGTCTTATACTAATATATGCATATAAAGATAAAGCCAAATACCCGTAAGATTTGCCACATTTTGAGAGGGTTTTCCAAGCAAAGTGAGGTTTGCTATATAGAGGACAGGATTCTAAACAAATAAATCCTTACATTAAGGCTTTAGTTTTGTTTAATTTGCTGCAAGACTTGGCACTGAACCTCAGCTAAAAATGCACACACCCCAACCTCCTAAATAAACATCGGACACCTCATTTATTTTTATTTTTAAAAGAGAGAACAGTCCACCCCTTCTGGATGTGTGTATGTGTATGGCTTTACGCAGCAGCACCAGATCCTGGCGGAATCCATCCCGCGCTTTCCCTCTGGCCTTTTTGCTGCTAACTTTTTCCAACTAAGTTTAGCTTTTGGATCAAGCCGAGGAGCAGCGGACGAGGAAGGGAGGATGGGGGGGGGGCGAGGAAGGTTTTCTCGTGAGGAAGGCGCCAGGGGCTCGGGTTAGAAAGGCGCAGAGGCATGGGCATTTATTTATTTTTTGCTTCTGGGGGGGAGCTTCCCCCCTGCCCCTCGCTGGGTATGCCCATGAGATACAGACTGATATCACCAGAAGCTTGCGATGCGAAGAGAGGTCCCACGTTTTTCTCCCCGGACTCTGCTTCTAAGGGGGGACAGGTGCCCCCCCTGCCCCCTGGATACACCCATGCTACTACATCAGCAAAATGTCAGAAATGGGGCGGTAAGGGGAGGGTTCATACATAATTAACATAGAGGTAAACAAGATTAACATAAGGTAATGACTCTGGGTAACATGTGAATTGGTGTGAAATGTTGGAAAGACCATCTTGAGCACCCACTGAGGGGAAGGACAATGAAATCTTGGTCTGCATAGTCTGCCACAAGGAGAGGTCCAGAGAACATTTGCTCAGTAGTTTACTGAAATGGCTCATAGATTGCTTGCTGGGATGCTTCCGAGTGTGTACGTGTGCAGAAGTGACTCTACGCTTGTAGGACTATGGCAGCGACTGACCCATTCGAAAGTCCTTATTTTACAGAGCAAAATGTCATTGGAATGAATAAAATCCATGAAAGTATCGATCTTATACGAATTTCTAGACTGTCCGAATGTATCATTCTAATTGCCTGAGTTTCAATTCCATTGTCAAATGTATCAATTTTGATTGGTTTATAGCTAGAGAGGTTTCGATTCCATTATGACCTCAGCAGGGGGCTGTCATCAACACATCAGAGGGGTAATGAGGCGTGCAGAGAGCTGTAGCTGAACGCTCTTTGCAGATTTGAATGCAATTTCCTCATTGGCTAGCACTCTCTTCATTGAGAAGTATGGCTCATTCATAGAGTATTGAACAATTGAATGGGAAAGAGAAGGAAATCTTTGTGGGGAAAGGTTTTCTCGAATCTAGAAGGGAGTTTGTGTACTGCTTGTGCAACAACCGTCTGGGCGGGGAGAGGGGATGCTTTCTAGAGGGGTCCCTTGAGGGCATCGCTCCGCTCCCTTGGGTTTACTCGGGAGGAGGCATTGTTTAGGAGACCCTCCCTCTTCCAATCCTTATCACTACCCACTCTCCAATTCTCTTAATATATATTGGTCAGTCATTTTTGGAATCCCTGATAAAGGGGTTTGCTTTTAAACCTGTGAGATGAAATTGACTGACGGTAAGACTAGTCTTTTCTGGGGGCCTAAGAAAGAATGGTGTTGCAATTTATTTCATTTATTAATTAAAAGATTTCTATGAATCTTTCCACTTCTTGAAAAGTAGTGTTTCAATGCCATTTGACTTTTAATAACAGTAAAAAAAAAAAATCAGTCAGACTTGCTCAAGTTCAACTTGTTTTATAGAAGATAGAAAAATCTGTGAGGTGTGTTTGAGTTGCAGCTTATCAGCAGTAACAAAAAAGGGGGGAAGGAAATTCATTCTCTCATTGTCTCTCACGGAACACTAGAGCATGAAAATTGGGAAGTTGCCCTCACTCAATTGGAAATAATCCTCTAGAGGATTAGTGTCCCAGATTTGACTCACTCAGTTTATTTGGACATGGAGGAAAGATTGGTTCTCTCACAGAGAAAAGTGAATAAGGCGACTCTCCTTCCATAGTGGCAACAGGACAATCTATATAACTGCAAACTTTAAATGTCCACTCTGCTTAGGCCATTCTAATGCAGTCAGTGGAATCAATTTGGCTCTGTGGACTTTGTCTCTGGGGCCCTACAGAACCCAACATCACAAAAACTCTTGGCTGCTGTGAGGGGCTACTCTTCCCATGCCTCCCTCAGAAACATGCAAACCATTATCGGAGATCAATTTTTGTGAGCTATACAATACAAGGAGAGGTGCTTGGGAAAAGTGGCAACTGCTAATCATGGGAACTGATGGACTGGCCAAAGAGGTCTCTAGAAAAGGGGCTGGTTTGTGTTCTTGTTTCCCTTCCATCCTCCTCCCTTCCAAAGATACTGTGGAAACGGATATTGGTAGACCTCTGCCCCACTTTGCTGTACATACTGGCTTCCTTTCATATTTGTCTTGATTTATACAAAACAGAATGTAACAATCATTTTCATTGTGACACACTTTTTGCAGTTCGATGAATGGGAGAGTCTGGCAGATTCTTTCCTTCTTGCTTGCTACTGAGGAAATCAATCAGAACCCGAGCATCTTACCCAACATCACCCTGGGCTACAGCATCTATGATACCTATTTTGATGGAAGAACAACTTCTGATGCCCTGATAGACCTCCTTGCTGGTGGGAAAATGAATATCCCAAACTACAACTGTGGAAGGAACAAAAAGCTGGTGGCTGTTTTTGAAGGGGGTGAATCTGACATCTCCATGCACATTGCAAGCTTGTCAGGCATCTACAAGATCCCACAGGTAAGAACTGGGTTCGGGTCAAACACACTTGGCAATATTTGCTGCCTCATGAAAAAGCAAATTGTTGTTGTTGTTGTTGTTACAGTGGAACCCCGGGTTACGCACACGATCCATTCCGGGTCGCCGTGCGTAACGTGGGTGTGCGGATCCTGAATACAGGAAAAAAACATGAAAACCCGGAAGTAGCGCGATTTGAGCGCTTCTGCGCATGCGCGAAGTGGACAGAAGCATTCTGCGCATCCGGGGGTCACGCGGGTGTCACGAATGCTCTGGAAACGCTTCTGAGTTGTGGGCATTCTTAACCCGAATGTATGCAACACGGTGTGTGTGTAACCCGGGGTTCCACTGTATTGGATTTTTATACCGCCCTATACCCAGAAAATATACAACACAAAATCAAAATTTAAAACCAAAAAATATATAAGCAAAATTCAAACAACAACCCAATAACCCCCAAAAAAACATTTTAAAAGGGCATAGGATGTCAATCAAATCAAACAAAGGCCTTGTTAAAAAGGAACATTTATGCTTGGCGCCTAAAGGTGTGTAATGAAGGCGCCAGGCGAACTTCCCTGGGGAGAGCTTTCCTCGGACAGGGAGCCACTGCAAAGTTGGCCTGTTCTCCAGACCTCACAAGGGGGGGGGGCACATGAAGAAGGGCCGAAGAAGGTGATCTCAGGCTCTGGGTAGGTTCATATGGAAACAGGCAGTCCTTGAGGTATTGCGGTCCTTTCTTTGCAATATTTCTGTAGATACAACATAAATGGATCCCAGGCTTTAAAAAAGTCTCTATTGTCTTTATCTCTCAGTCTTCCTGTAAGTTTTGCCATTTCAGCATGTGAAGAAGCGGCGCTGCAGGTTGCGGACTTCTCAGGATGTGAACAGGGCTCCAGAATGGATCCCGTTTGCATCTAGAGGTACCACTGTGGGTTTTTAAATAAATAAATGGGTATTTTCTGCATGTGAAATAAATGCTCGACCACTGAGCATTGACTGATTGCAAGACAGGTGAATCATTGGACCATCCCTGGAGGAGGAGCTACCCTTCACTGATTTACAGCATCCAACCTGGACACTGGAGTTCTGGGTAGGGTGGGGAATTGAAAAGCCAAAGACTATATAAAAACTATTTTATTAAAAAGAAATCCTTTGAGGTTGCACTAACTAAATTTGTCATCATCTTTTGCATAGAAGTATCCAATCTTGGTCCTGAAAAACAAAGCATCCATTTCTTTTCATTTACTTTCCAGTTCAGTTATGGCTTTGTTCTTCATGATAAAGTCCAGTCCCCTTTTGTCTACCAAATAGCTCCCAAGGAAGAAATTCAATACCAAGGAGTGGTGCAACTCCTCCTGCATTTCAGGTGGACATGGGTTGGCCTCTTTGTTCCAGACAATGACAATGGAGAAAGGTTCCTGAGTACCTTGACACCTCTGATGATGGAAAAGGAAATTTGTGTTGCCTTTGTAAAAAGAGTAGTACATAAAACCTGGCTGTGGGCACCCCAAGAACCACCTGCCATGTGGAGACAAGTCAGTGTATTTGTTTACTCTGCAGACTCTCAATATGGACTTTTTATAATCATAGAGGTACAATCCATACTGGAAAGGGTACAAACTGAGGGTAAAGTCTGGATAACCACAGGTCTTCAGAACAAAATGTTGTTACTTGATAATGCCTGCTTCCAGTATGCCCACGGCTCTTTGTCCTTTGTAATGAAGACCAAAAAAAGGATGAAAAAGGACTACTATTGGCCAACATCTTCAGCCAGTCTAAGCTATTCGAGGAAAGCATTTGATTGTTCATATCCAAAACATGCCTTATCTGTGAGGAGTTTGACAAAGTGCAGGGAGAAGGAGAATCTGGAGATGCTGCCCCAAGAAGAGAATGAAAGAATCCTGTCCCAAGACAGCTATGTGAATTACTTGAGTATCCAAACTGTGGCTCATGCCTTAAATGCTGCATATTCATCCAGGTCAAAGAGGATGTCGATTGTGGGTAGAGGAGGCAGCTTGGACTTTCCAAGGCTAGAACCATGGCAGGTATGGTCTTTTCTTTTTGTAACCTACAATTTGTTGTCCCAGCTGTGGAATCACCATGATAGGATCGTGGGAAACTGTCTTGCACTGAGTCAAAAAAAACTGTCTTGCACTGAGTCACTTGGGCAAAAAAAATGAAAGGCACAAATACAGGATGGGTGACACCTGGCTTGAGAGCAGTACATGTGAAAAGGATCTAGGAGTCTTGGTAGACCATAAACTTGACATGAGTCAACAGTGTGATGCAGCAGCTAAAAAAGCCAATGCAATTCTGGGCTGCATCAATAGGAGTATAGCATCTAGATCAAGGGAAGTAATAGTACCACTATATTCTGCTCTGGTCAGACCTCACCTGGAATACTGTGTCCAGTTCTGGGCACCACAGTTCAAGAAGGATACTGACAAGCTGGAACGTGTCCAGAGGAGGGCAACCAAAATGGTCAAAGGCCTGGAAACGATGCCTTATGAGGAACGGCTTAGGGAGCTGGGTATGTTTAGCCTGGAGAAGAGAAGGTTAAGGGGTGATATGATAGCCATGTTCAAATATATAAAAGGATGTCATATAGAGGAGGGAGAAAGGTTGTTTTCTGCTGCTCCAGAGAAGCGGACACGGGGCAATGGATTCAAACTACAAGAAAGAAGATTCCACCTAAACATTAGGAAGAACTTCCTGACAGTAAGAGCTGTTCGACAGTGGAATTTGCTGCCAAGGAGTGTGGTGGAGTCTCCTTCTTTGGAGGTCTTTAAGCAGAGGCTTGACAGCCATCTGTCAGGAATGCTTTGATGGTGTTTCCTGCTTGGCAGGGGGTTGGACTGGATGGCCCTTGTGGTCTCTTCCAACTCTATGATTCTATGATTCTATGAGTCAGACCATTGGCCTCTGTAGCTTAGCAGTGTCTACACTGACTGACCAGCAGCGGTTCCCTGCTGTTTTTGGAGGAGTATCTTTCCCCGCTCTCCCTGGAGATGCAATTGGGGATTGAAGCTGGGACCTTTTGTGGGCAAAAAGAGATGCTCTGAGAATTAGGCTACCCTTCTTCACCCATCATTCTGCATTGAGAGTTAAGCATTGCAGTGAAGCATTTTATTCATTTATTTATACAAATTTATAAGCCACCTTTCATCACGTCAACATGATCCCAGGGTGGTTACCACGAAAATGCAATGAACAGAAAATACAAAACAATGTTAAAATAATCCAATAACGTGTTTTGTTTTTTTCACCTGCCGGCAGAAATCAGAGTTTTTCCCATACAGGTTCCTAGGTTGATGGGAATGCTCCTACAGTCGAAGGTGGGACACAACAGAAATGGCCCATCACTGTACGGGAGGCCAGGTCCACAGATTCAGTGCTATATTCCTGCAGGCAGAAGTACCAGCCAATCACTTTAAGGCAGCAACCTAAAGACTGACTTCAAAGTCAGCTCAACATAGAGACAGCTGTAGAACTAGTTGGACCGAAACTACAATTCAGGAATTATCTACTTATTATCAGCCTCATGCACTGCATAGCTTGGCAATTCAGAAAGGTCCACAAATCAGGGCAGTTTTGAAATGTCACAGTATGCAAAATCTAGATTTAATATGGATATTGGGGGCGACTTTTTACAGAACGTAATAAGCAGGCTAGGACTAGAGGGAAATACTTCAGTGACACAAGCACTACCATTTTAGGCTATCATTAATCAATATGCTTGCAAACTTTTGTCTTCCAAATAAAACCACACACACACACACCCCCAAAACCGCTTTGCTCTGATACACCCTCACAATAAATGGAAGGAATCTCCAACATTCCTTATGGTTTTTGACTTCCAGGGTGAACAATGCCACTGAATAGCCTTCTTTAGGCATTTTTGTTTAGATTGGTAATTATAGAAAAAGCCGATCCTGAAGCAGAACTTGGTGTTCTGCCTTTAATAAAGCTATCTTCATCATTCATTACATATTTTCCAAACACTATAACCAACCTTTCTGAATATATCATCATCATTTATTAGATTTGTGAGGTCCATGCCTTTACACAAAATACCATATAACATTATTAAAAGGGTAAACAATAAAATTATTAAAATAGGTTAAAATTCATCCTAATATATGTAATTATGCTAACTTTGGTCATCCTCAAAATGCTGAAGCAGAATGAGGGGGCCTAACAATCTAGAACGGTCACTACAAGTCCAGATGAGAGAGACAGTGGTTCTTGTTCAGAGAAGATTAGAAAGCAGAGTAAGAAGGGCTGGACATGGTTTCATGTTCTCTCAGTGCTGGAGACTCCTCTGTCATTACAGCTTCATCCATTCTTGAAAGAAGTCCAGTTCTACTCTAATAGTTCAGCTGACGGACAGTACTTGGATGAGAATGGGGCCCTGGCCATTGACTTCGATATCGTGAACTGGGTGCTGTTTCCTAATAATTCTCATGCTAGAGTGAAAATTGGAAGAATAGAGAGACTAAAGGCCTCAAATCTGAAGTTCACCATTAACCCGGAAGCAATTGTATGGCCCAAGCTATTTAAGAAGGTAGGAGAAATGTTACGTTATTAATCATGACATCTGCTATGCTCTAACATCATTTTGAATAGTACATAGAAGCATAGAATCTTAGAATTGTAGAGTTGGAAGGGACACTAGTCCAACCCCCTGCGATGCAGGAATCTCAACTGAAGCATCCATGGCAGTTGACCATCCAAGCTCTGTTTAGAAACCTCAAAGGAATGATAATCCACCACCTTGACCAGTTGATAGGTACCTGCGTCTTCTTTTTTCTCCATTTTGGAGATGGGGACAACATTTGCCCGCCTCCAGTTTGCAGGGACCTCACCTGTTCTCCAATAATTCTCAAAGATTATAAACAAAGGCTCTGAGGTTATATCTGAAAACTGTTTTAGAACCCTTGGATGCAGCTCATCAGGCCCTGAAGATGTGAATTCATTTAAAGTAACTAGGTGGTTCCTTGACTGTGGCAAAGTAGGTGTTGTGCAGTTACACCTTCTCTGTCACCCAATAGCATTTCTCCATTTTCTCCTTGCTGAGGACCTGCTACTTGCTTGTTTTTCTTCTTGCTTCAAACATAGCAGAATATTATTTTTTTTTATTATTTTTTTTTAAAAAAAAAAAACCTTTAACCTCTCTTGCAAGCCTGACCTCATTCTGAGCTTTGGCTCGCCTGACTTTCTCCTTGCTACAGTTGGCTACTCTTGTATACTTCTCCTTTGTGATTTCCCTTTTCTTCCATTTCTTATAAATGCCCTTCTTAACTTTCAGCTCTTCCGTAAACTTCTTATGGAGCCACACGAGTTTCCTTAGATGCCTCCCACTTTTATTTCTTGTTGAAATTGTTTGCCTTTGTGCCTTCAATATTTCACCTTTAAGACATTTCCATCTATTACGGACTCCCTTCTCTTTGAGTGTTTCTGACCATGAGATCACACCCAGTAGTTTCTTCAGCTTTTTGAAATCAGATTTCTTAAAGTCCAGAGCACATGTCTGACTACACTCAGTTTTCCCTTGCCTCTGGATAGGGAAACCCAAGAGAACATGATCATTTCCTCCCAAGGTTCCCAGTACTTTCACTTCATCAATCAATTCCTCCTTGTTGGTGAGAACCAGGTCCAAGATGTATGATCCCCTTGCTGCTGTTTACACCTTTGGGGAAATGAAACGATCAGTGAGGCAATTGAGAAATTTGCTGGACCCTACATTCAACAGATATTGTCAGGAGTCCAGATTCCCAGATTGATAACACAGTAAACGTAGGTAATTAAAAAGGAGGGTTCATTGTAAAACAAACAAACAGATAGCTCCGGACGGCTCCAATGAAGCCGCCAACATTATCACTCAAGAGGACCCTTCTGACGATTCCTTCCAGTTCCTACAGAATATAGTGAACCGTCGTCCCTTACAACTCTTGTTTTGCTTCCTGTTTAGCAGCCCTCTCATCCGCCAACTCTTTGGACTTATTGGATCAGCTCCAGCCTTTTCCTGTATTGAAAGACTGTCTCTGTGTCTGTTCACACCTGTTTGAGCCTCCTGAGAGCTTTGGCTGTGTTCCAGCCCACTCTCAGTTGTTCCCTTGGCAACCAGCACTCCAAGGGGTGGGGGAGTCGGAACTGGCCACTGCATCAATTCTAAACCTCTCTGTTCTGCAGCCGGCTGTAAAGTTCCACCAGGAGCTGGCTCATTCCTGACAGATATTGGGGTAGTTGAAGCCTCCCATGACCTTTTTGAATGTTTGGTAATCTGCTCTAGAAAGGCATCACCTAATTCTCCAGTCTAGCTTGGAAGTCTAAATCAGACTCATAGTTATTTCCCTGTCCTATGATCTGTGTCCAAAGGCAGAAATATTACTAATACTTTCTCCTTAGTGCTCAATCTTCTCTTTATGCCTAGACTGTGCCTCGCTCAAGATGCACAGAAAGCTGTCTCCCGGGATATGCCAAGAAGGTTCAGGAAGGAAAACCAGTGTGCTGCTATGATTGTGCTTCTTGCTCAGAAGGGACAATCTCCACTGTGGAAGGTAGGATAGGATCTCAGAGGAAAGGGCCTTTGATGGGAGGATGGGGCAAATATTTGAGCCAACCCAAACATGATGCTACTAATGACACCCCTTGAATGAAATGCCGTCCCCAGAGAGATTTCACCTGTTGCCAACCTGCAATGTCCCACCTAGAAGCAGGAAAATTTATTTGCCCACCAGCTCACACATGTAGGATTAATCCGGATTTAATGATGGTAACTGCTCTTTAAAATTGTTTTGTGCCCTTTATATTGTTTTTCTCATTTCTCATTTTGGCTTCTACAACATCACCTATACAACTTACAACTTACAAAAATAGTATCACCCAATGAGGAGACATGCTGGGCCAGGTTGGACCTAGTGGTCTGATGTTCCGATTCCCTGGTCTGAAACATCTCACACAGAAAGTTTTTCTAGCCATGCTGCACAAGACGATTTTGGGGGAATGAGTCACTGGATTAAGACCTTTTCTAGCAGTGAACATTTGCCTCTTTTCTTCCCAACAAAACAGTGTTCTTTCATGATCTCTCCCATCTGCCCACTTTTCCTCCACAGCTGAAACAGCATTCAAACCATTGTAGCAGGGTGGATTTGATTTAAATCATGATCTAAATCACTAGTTAGTAAGGCTCAGGGTGGATTTAAATAATAAAAAAATCCTATTTAAATTAAAAAACGATTTAAATCAAAAAAATCTGATTTAAATCAAAAAAATCTGATTTAAATCAAAAAAATCTGATTTTTTAAAAATTTAAATCAGATTTTTTAAAATTTAAATCCACCCTGAGCCTTACTGACTAGTGATTTAAACCAGTTTGATTTCAATCAAATCCACCCTGCATTGTAGGTGTGTGACTGATATTAGGGTGTTAGGATACTGAAGTGTGTTTTTCTCTATGCAGATGCCAAGGAATGCAAAAATTGTCAAGAAGATCAGCATCCAAACAAAGAGCAAGATCAATGTGTCCCCAAAGTAATCACCTTCCTGTCCTATGAAGAATTTTTAGGCAGCCTCCTGGCTTCCTTTGCTCTCTCCTTATCCTTAACCACAGGCTTTGTGTTAGGAATCTTCATTAAATACAAAGAAACTCCCATAGTCAAAGCCAACAACAGGGACCTCTCCTACATCCTCCTCATCTCTCTCCTGCTCTCCTTTCTGTCCTCCTTCCTCTTCATTGGCCAGCCAAGGAAAGCAACCTGCCTTCTCCGACAAACAGTCTTCAGCACAATCTACTCAGTTGCTGTCTCTTCTGTTCTGGCAAAAACCATCACGGTGGTGCTGGCCTTCCTGGCCACTAAGCCAGGAAACAGGGTGAAGAGATGGCTGGGGAAGACCTTGGCCCACTCCATTGTCATTTCCAGCTCCAGCGTCCAAGTTCTCATATGCAGTACCTGGCTGGGGATCTCTCCTCCATTCCCCAACTCTGACATGCATTCCCAGCCTGGAGAGATCACCCTGCAATGCAACGAAGGGTCTGTGGCCATGTTTTATGTTGTCCTTGGCTACATGGGCTTCCTGGCTGCCATCTGCTTCACAGTGGCTTTCCTAGCCAGGAATCTGCCTGGGGCCTTCAATGAAGCCAAGCTGATCACCTTCAGCATGCTGGTCTTCTGCAGTGTTTGGGTGTCCTTTGTGCCCACCTACCTGAGCACCAAGGGGAAATACATGGTAGCTGTGCAGGTCTTCTCTATCCTGGCTTCCAGTGCTGGGCTTCTGGGCTGCATCTTCATTCCCAAGTGCTACATTATTATACTGAGGCCAGATCTGAACATGAAGGAGCACCTGACAAGAAAAAAATAAGCATGGCATTTTATTCTTAGCCCTAGGGATATCATGGAATCATAGAATTGTAGAGTTGGAGGTCCCCACCAAAAAATATTGGGTGTGTGTATATGTATTCAAGCACTTTCCAGATAAGGATGGAGAAGGTATTCCTTAGCCTGAGATCTTGGGGAGCCCCTGCTTGTCACTGTAGATGACGGTGCAATGAAGGTGTACTCTCAGTGGAAGGGACAGTTATGAGCTCATAAATTCTCAGCAGTAATTATTTATTTGGTAAAGTGTTTCCTTCCTACCACCTCACAAAACATTAGGCCTGTTTACATTTTGAAGAGTTGAATAACATCTGGAGGGAGTCAGGTTGAGGAAGCTAATAGCATATGGCTTTGAGTCATGATTTGTAGATCCCGGAAGTGTTGTATGATTTGAACTGTGTTCCCTTGACAAAATAAGTCTGCTTGTAGCTCATGCTGTTTCTAGGTTGCACATCATCTTCCGGAATCAGAGTAATTCACAATCAACAAGCAGGTTAATGCAGATTGGGCACTTCATTGATCTCACAAAAGAATAATTACGGTTAGGATTATTTATTGCTGGTGACTTTGGGGCCAAACAGCCTCCATATTTTCAGCTGTTAATGATTTGAACCCCTACTGTCACGGCAACCCTTGCCTTTTGCTGTTGCTGTGAGTTAAAGCCGGCTCCAGTTTGAAGCTTCAAAAGCATTTATTTAGTCCTCGGTAATTACAGTGCAATAAATCATGTCTGCTCCTTCTACGGCAAATACCCTAACTGCTTTCTTTTTCGCGCGCTTTCCAGCATAATAATTTCTTGGTCGCTCTGAAATGACGTGTGAATTTCTTCTTCTCCCTCTGACTCCCCTCCCCCTGTCTATTACTGTCTCGAGTACTTTCTCTTTCTTCCGGTGAAGTCTGCAAGTGGGGGCTGTCAGATGAGCTCGTATCTGTTGAGATTAATTGTGCCGGTTCTCTATATCCAGCCCCCTCCCCCCGACTGTCTCCTTTCCAGCTTTCTCTCCCTGTTCCTTCTCCCACGCTCCTTTCCCGAGCCATGCTTCTCTCCGTGACATCCACTCCCTCCTCAAGGCCCCCTTCCTCCCCGGAGTCGCTTGACTCAAGCGGATGGTGTATGAACGTGTTAACATTCTCCTCCTCCCCTCTCCCGTGCTGCCACCGTTCCATGCGCGGTGGAGTCACAAACCCCAGGAAGTCCGTATCCTCATTCTCATCCGACTCAAATACCGTCTTCCACTGTTCTGTCGTAAATGGTGCGAACGACACGACATCTTCAACCTCCTCCTCCGACCACTCTGGATGGGGTTCCTCTGACTCCTCCATTCCCCCGGACCCTTGGTCTCCCATCCCCTCCTCCTGAGATCCCTGCCAACATTCATACCCCAGTGGGGCCGGCTTTTGTGGGTATAGCGCATGGAATTCCGCCTTGAGGTACTCCTCCTGAATATTATCATGGCGCATCCATGTGTTGTTCTCGGGATCCTCCCCTTCCCATGCCACCAAGTACTCCACCTGCCCTTCCCTCCACCTGGAATCGAGGATCTCAGTGACCTCATTGCCGGCCCCTACTGCCTCCACTGATGGCCCAGGTGTCACCCCCCTTTCCCCTTGATAAGGGTGGCCTTCCCTGTACGGTGTTAACAGCGCTCTGTGAAATACGGGGTGAATTCTCATGTCCTCCGGCAGCCTCAGCTTGAAGGCTACAGGATTGACCTGGCCCACTACCTCGAAGGGTCCCAAGCGTCTGTGCTCTAACTTCCTGCACCTGCTTCTGGTGGGCAGCCCCCTAGATGACAACCACACCCTGTCCCCCACCCTGATGACCTCCCCTTCCCTCCGATGCTGATCCGAAGCCCTCTTATAGGCTTCTTTGGCCCTGTCCAACGTGCTCTTGAGTTGCTCGTGCAGCTGGAGCATCTCCTCCGCAAAATTCTCTGCCGCCGGCACGCTCAGGCCCCGATCCTCTCCCCTTGGGAACGACTTCGGATGCCCTCCATAGTTCGCAAGAAAGGGTGTCATCCCTGTGGAAACATTAACTGAATTATTATAGGCAAATTCCGCTAAGGCTAGGAACTTTGGCCAGTCCGTCTGTCGTTGGCTAACGTAGCAACGTAGGTACTGCTGCAGAATGGCATTCGCCCTCTCCGCCTGTCCATTCGTCTGTGGGTGCCTGGCTGTCGACAAGTTGAGTTCCACACCCAGAAGCTCCATGAGCTTGCGCCAGAACCGCAACGTAAATTGGCGGCCTCTGTCGCTCACGACCCTCGATGGTACTCCGTGCAGCTTGAAAACGTGGTCTACAAACAACCTGGCGGTCTCCTCTGCCGACACCGCCCTAGGACAAGCCACAAAATGGCACATCTTGGTGAGCATGTCCACTACGATTAGCACTGCCGTCTTGCCCTTAGACGCCGGCAGATCTGTGAGGAAGTCAATAGACACCATCTCCCATGGCTTCCCCGGGGTGGGCATGGGATGCAACAGTCCGGCAGGGGGTCTATTGTCACTTTTGACCCGTTGACACAAATCACAAGCTTGCACGTAGCCTTTGACGTCCTCCTGCACTCCCGGCAACCAGAAATCCCTGGTGACCAACTGCAAGGTCTTTTGCTGTCCCGGATGCCCTGCCGAAGGGCTGTCGTGCAGTTGCTTGAGAACCTTCGCCTCAAGTGATCCCCCGGGACATATAGTGCTCCCTTGTAGAACAACAGTTCATCTTTGGCTATGAAGCCTTCTTCCACCCCTGTGCCTTGTTGAAGGTCTTTGATCCCAAGATCTCTCAAATCTTCTTCCAGTTTGGCGTTACGAAGCTCAGAACGCTTTTTTGCTTCCTCCAAATCTGCAATCCTGGCTTCTCCCTCTTGCCGAACCTTCAAAAGAGCCTTTTTAGCCTCCAATTCCCAGCTGGCCCTTTCAGCCACCAGCCTTTGATCAAGCCCCTCCATTTCTTGCCGCTATAAAAGCCTCACAGCAACTCAGGAGGAGTTAGGGTATGTTGTCATGGCAACCCTTGCCTTTTGCTGTTGCTGCGAGTTAAAGCCGGCTCCAGTTTGAAGCTTCAAAAGCATTTATTTAGTCCTCGGTAATTACAGTGCAATAAATCATGTCTGCTCCTTCTACGGCAAATACCCTAACTGCTTTCTTTTTCGCGCGCTTTCCAGCATAATAATTTCTTGGTCGCTCTGAAATGACGTGTGAATTTCTTCTTCTCCCTCTGACTCCCCTCCCCCTGTCTATTACTGTCTCGAGTACTTTCTCTTTCTTCCGGTGAAGTCTGCAAGCGGGGGCTGTCAGATGAGCTCGTATCTGTTGAGATTAATTGTGCCGGTTCTCTATATCCAGCCCCCTCCCCCCGACTGTCTCCTTTCCAGCTTTCTCTCCCTGTTCCTTCTCCCACGCTCCTTTCCCAAGCCATGCTTCTCTCCGTGACACCTACTATATCTTAAAACACATGTTTACTTGTTTTAAAAATCCTGTGTATCTTTCTCTCTCTCTATTAATCTATATCTGTCCGTTGGTAGTATCCCACCAAAACATCCACAGTAATATATTCCGGAATCTATGCTAACCAATGAGAATGTTGAACAGTTTGACATCACAAAGGGTGCTTGGCAAAGGCAATATGAAAGTATATAAACAGGTGCTTTTAGACTAAGAGATTTTATCCTTGTCAGAAGCAGTTGTTTCCAGGGAGAAGTCCCATTCTGTGGATACACCTGTGCTGATGTATACCGGTATATTGATTTGTATTGCTCTTATCTTTTGACAGGAAGGTACTATTTGCAGTCAAGCTGATTAATCTCACACCTTCAGAAAGGTGACCTTAAACTGAAATCCTTCTCTCATCCTACTCCTCTCCTAAATTTTGCTGCTGAGATAAAAAAAAAAAAAAAAGTTTTAGCGGGGAACCATATTGAGGTTATTAATATTGTGCATATGGAAGCAGTTGGATGACTAAAAACTAACTATTCTTGAAATAAAAATTATCCAGTCCAAAAATGGAATGGTCTCCCTCTGGAAGTTGTGGACTCTCCTTCCTTGGTGTTTTTAAGCAGAGGTTGGACGGCCATCTGTCCCGGATGCTACAGCTGAGTTTCCTGCATCGTAGGGGGTTGGACAAGATGACTCTTGGGGTCCCTTCCTACTCTATGATTCTATGATGGTAATAAAAACCCATTGGTTTATTTTGCAACCTTCTACTGAAAAAAAGATAGTGGAACATTGGGGGGGGGAAAAAAAGATAGATGGAACATTGGGGGGGGGGAGTGAGTGAACATTCAAAACTAAAAATCAAGCCACACAAAATCAAATACCCGCGCCTCTAGTGGAAAGGAGCTCAACGTTGTGTCTGTCCCAATGCTTCACTTTGGCACAAGACAAAGTCACTTCTGCACCATACATTGAAATCATTCTTAGGCCAACACTCATTGTTTCCTCCAAAGAATCCTGAAAACAGTAGTTTGTTTAAGGTTCTGAGAGTTGTTAAGTTACCTCCCTACAGATGTAGCTGTGCTGTTCTCAAATGCCAGGTCAGTCCACAGAAAGACCATATTAATCCACAACTTAAGCATGGATACAGTGGCTGCTGATATGGGCTGTATTGCTGAAACCTGGATGTGTAAACTGAACAAGACTGACCTAACACAACTGTGCTCATCTGGATACTCTGTATAGGCTTGACCATGGGGTTAAAGGACAGTCTGATGTCACTACTGTCCATAGAAGTATCATCCCCTTTACCACAAAACTTCAAAACCTCTATCTGGGCAGGACAGATAGGGGATGCTGCTGGTTTATTGACCCCCTTATTGGCCAGGGGCTCTCCTGGCCAAAATGATTTCTTCCATGATGTTGAGGACCATAATCATGTAGAAGTTGCCACTGAGCAACACTGGGACTTCATGGTCTCCATGGCAACCCTTAGGCTGTCTCACATGGTCTTTAGTATCACATATTGAGCACATCACATCAGGAAGGGCACAGCCTTGAATTCAAGACTGGATTACAGTGGTGCCTCTGGTTACAGATTTAATTCATTTCGGGGGCTGTGTGCACCCTGAAAAATCCGTAACTAGAGACGCTGCTCCTGCACACGCACACGGTGCGATAGAGCGCTTCTGCGCATGCACAAGTGGCGAAACCTGGAAGTATACACTTCCTTTTTTTTATAAGATTTTTATTATTTTCCAATAAAACAAAAAAAGAAAACAGATATTACATAAACATCAACACAAAAAACACAATACAAAGTAAACAATAAACAATATGAAAACAACAATAACAACAACATCAAAAACAATAAAATACAAACCTAAAATAACACCTATCTTCGCACTTTTCTTGTTTCCAACTTCTCTATTATGGGGGACTTCCCCTGTTCCCTCCACTGCCTTCATCATCATATAAGTGTTTTTAGTAGCTTTATATCTTTTTCTCTTAACTTTTATCATATTCCTTAATAATCTTTGGATAATCTTTGGAATTACTTAATCTTAAATACATCATACTCTTATAAACTATCTTCAGATATTCTTATACAATTAAATCATTTCTCACAAAAAAGAATTATTCAAAACAAAAAAAAAAAAAAAAAAAAAAACGTGTAAAGAAAGAGAGAAAAATTTTTTTGGGGTCCCCCCCTTTTTGGCAAAATTTGGGGATTAAGATATGGTGGATTTTATTGCAGCCAGGACGGGTGAACTCAAATTTAAAGTTTGAAAAGTTATGATCAAGTAAAGAATCAAGTCCACACGACATCTGGTCATTGCAATACACCCCCAAGTGTATGAGGTATTTAAAACTGGACAGGAAAAATGGTTTCAATTGGAAAAATCAAAACTGGAAAAAGAACTTGATCGAATTCGAACTCTAAAAACCTTTCCAAGATGCTATAATTCTCAGCTCAGCTAAGAGTGGCATACGAAAGATGAACTGGTAAAATCCGACCCATAGCAGCAGACTGGGCGAAAGATGTGGGACACAATTATTATGATGGATGACTGGGAGAGATGTGGCAGAAAGGTATCAATTTTACAGCCTGCAAATAGCTTAAACGCAAGAAAATATTAATGCAAAATGCTGTATAGATGGTATCTGACCCCAGTTAAGCTAGCTAAGATGAATTCCAAAATGTCTGATGTGTGCTTGAGAATGTAAGTCTACGACTAGGTACCTTTTTTCATATGTGGTGGTCATTGTCCGGGAGTGAATGCTTTCTGGGATAAGATTATATATGAGCGCATATAAGGTAATGAAATTACCTTCAGTAAGAAACCAGAGGCATTCCTTTTGAGATGACCAATGAAGAAATACCCCAGTCAGGATGAACATTTTTTATGTATGCACAAACAGCGGCTAGAATTTTATTGCAGGAATGTGGAAGGGACAGAGATCCCAACAGATAGAATGCGCAGATAGGTTATGGTCATATGGACTCGCTGAACTGACGCTAGAATCCGAGACCAGAGGGAGGAGACGAGTGTCGCAGGATAAGGAAATATATTAAGGACTATCTACTTAATATGTGAACTGAATATCATGAGTTTGAGCAGAATTATTTAGAAGAATCGGCTTTAGCAGGTGAAGTGCAGTTAAAATGTTTG
>OFHV01000187.1:0-127283 GCA_900245895.1 Lacerta bilineata
GAGAGAGGACGGAACCCTGAGGCACCCCACAAGTGAGAGCCCAGGGGTCTGAACACTCATCCCTGCCCCACTTTGTGGACACGGCCCAGGAGGAAGGAGCAGGACCACTGTATAACAGTGCCCCCAGCTCCCAGCCCCTCTAGACAGTCCAGAAGGATGTTGTGGTCGATGGTAGTATTAAATATTCAGGAAAAGTCAGAAGCCCAATGTAATTTCGTTTATTCAACAGCTCACTCCCATATTAAAACAAGAAAACACACTCTGAAAGCCCCAACCAAGACTGCAGTGGCAGTTGACAGTTGACAGAGCTTGCCATTAGAAACTTTCGTTCCACCTACGCTTCTGCGATTGCGTTAGAATCATAACATGTGTTAAACCCAATACATAACCACTCCTCCCCCCAACTTCCTAACAAAAAGGAACCAAAACATAGTCATCAAAGTTGTGCTTGGCCTTTTCCGCTCCCGCTGGGGGGACTCGGTCGTGTTTCCTGTGCCCGAAATGGGTTGACCCAGGAGGTTCCCCGGTAACCTGCAGTCTAAGTGGGAGGCCAGCTCTAAGGGGTCATGCCAATGGCACCGTGCAGGAACTCCGGCCTGAAGTCACCTTGCTGGGTAAACTCGGTCACCGGCAACCATCTGGTTCCCACCCTGGCCTGGGCACAGATTCTCCCAAGTACCCAGTTCTCTTCTCTGGTTGTCCACGCTTGAAGTTTCCCTGTTCGGAGGTGTCCCAGGTTCTGATCTGGTCAAGTGTCTCTTCCAAACCAGACCCCCCTCCAACCCTACCCTCGGTAGGAGACCGGACCTGTACAGCGGCAATATTGGTACCTGGGGACCCAATCCTGTCCGGGGCCCATGCGTTCCGGACGTACACAGTGTCCCCCAGGAAGAACCCTCTAGGAGCCCCCGCACCACCAGTCGATGGGCCGCTTGCTCAAGAGCCCGGTCGGGGTGCATACGATCAAGGAGGGTAGTGAGCTCCTTCCCATAAGCAACTTCCGCTGGGCTTCGGCCGGTCATGCGGCTATGGGAGTGGTTGTTGGGCCAATAAGAACTCCGGCTCTAACCGGAGAAGTCCAGTCACCATGCACTATGCGCCCTAAGTCGTCTTTGGTAGTTACGGACCTGCGTTCAGGCTTGGCCATTAGTGGCTGGGTTGAAAAGGAGTTGGGAACGAATGTGGGCGGATTCCATTCTTTGTTACAAATTTTTATGAATTCCGCCGGAAGTAAAAAGCAGTCCCATATCACTCACCAGTGTGTCTTGCAAGCCATGTGTTGCCAAATAGGCTTCCTAAGCGCGTTTATAGTTTGCTTCTCGTGGGACACGGTTGAGGTCGGCACCACCTCTAGCACTTGGACTCGAGAGGTCGGACCACTATTTAGGAAGCGTTGGCCCTGAAAATGCCCCGTGAAGTCCACGTCGCACCCGGGGGGACCATGGGGGACTGTGTGGATTCCCAGGGACTGTACTGGAGGCCTTGGTGGAATCGGCCGGAGAAGGACCTTGGCAGTGCTCGCCAATGTTTCACCCAACCTCTATCTCCGCCATCCTATGCCTGGGCCACCCACACATAGCTACGGAGCCAATGCCTTCATCCGGACAATTCCCGGGTGAGACACATGCAGCCCTTCTAAGACTTTTTTTCTTAACGGGGTGGAGACTATAACACGGCTACCCCATAACATGCATCCTCGGTGATTAGACAGTATTAAAGGCCGCTGAGAGATCCAGCAAAACTAGGAAACAGCTCTCACCTTTGTCCCTGGCCTGCTGGAGATCATCGACCAGTGCGACCAAGGCAGTTTCAGTCCCATGATGAGGCCTGAATCCCGATTGGAAGGGATCCAAATGGTCTGCATCCTCCAGGTGTGTCTGGAGTTGTTCAGCAACCATCCTGCTCAATCACCTTGCCCAAGAATGGAAGATTTGAGATTGGGCAATAGTTGGCCATATTGGCCGGGTTCTAAATATATATATATTTTAAAGAAGAATAACCGCCTCTTTCAGTGGGTCTGGGAAGGCTCCCTCACAGAGGGAAGCATTCACCACTCGGTAGAGCCCATCGCCCAGCCCTTCCCAGTTCGCTTTTATGAGCCAGGATGGGCAAGGATCAAGGAGACAGGTGGTTGATTTCACTAGTCCAAGTAGCCTGTCCACATCCTCGGAGGTAACAGATTGGAACTGATCCCATGCAACTTGACTAGACAGGACTCCAGCACTCTCCCACCCCGGCCCTGCTCCCACAGTGGAGTCTACCTCTTTCCAAATTGGAGCGACTTTATCTGTAAAAAAAACTTTGCAAAATCATTGCAGCAGATCTTGGGGTCCTTACCAGGCCCCAATGACAAAGGTGGTTCCGATATATTGCGAAGCCCACCTGGTCTCTCGTCAGCCCCCTCCCCCCAATCTATTCATATTCCTTTCTCCCTAATCTCCAATATTACATTTTCCTCTGAGACTTAAAACAGAAAGCCCTAATTCCCAAATGTGTTTCTTGCTGCAGTCCTACTGTCTACTCAGAAGTAAGGTCCTATTAGATTCAGCAGGGCTTACTCTCAGGTAAGTGCAGTTAGGGCTGCAGCCTTTGTGACCCAGGTTTTGGGTCCTTTTTTAGGTTTAGGATGTCACTGCTTTATACCCAGCCCCACCCCCACCAGTGCTGTCAAGTATCCCGTTTCCCCGGGATTCTCCCTTATTTTAAGCAGTTTCCCGCTGGCTCTCCCTTATTTTTTATTTCTTAAATTTCCCGTTTTTAATGGAAGCAGCTCCTCCCCTGCTGGCCAGGGACTGGGTGGAAGACCTCGCCTACTTGGAGAGAAAAGCCTTAGCCCTCAAAGCAAGTGGGAGCCATTTCCAGTGCTTACAGGGGGCGGTGTATATCCCTCCCCTGCATCAGCCCCTATCCCGTTTGCCGCAAGCCCTCAAGCCGGCCAATTGGCGTTAGCGGCAGGCGGAAGCCTGCTGCCTATTGAAGGCAAGCTGCTGCTTCTTGTCCTTGTTTTGATTGGGGATCAAGGACAAGGAAGACGATGGGGCTTCCATTGCGCGGCAGCACATGGCTGCCCTCCTCTTTGCTTAGCTGCCCTCCTCTAGGCTCCGAACTCCAAGCCGCTTGGAGTTTTAACATGCTGCTCCGCCAACTTTTGCTTTGGCTCCGCCCCAACCACTGACATGTGACTGTCCCTGGGATAGGTGAGACTGCTGATTCCCTTATTTTCAAATCCGAAACTTGACAGCTATGACCCCCACCCCCCACAATGTTTCAAAACGTCAGCTTTGTACTTAGACAGCAGTTGTTGTTTCATTGGTTTCATTCGCTTTTTCCGTGCTGAAATGTCACAACCTGAACGACCATGGCTTCCCCCCCCCCCAGTTTTGATCCTGGGTTACGCCCCTGCCTATACCTTTGTGGTTTCTGGAAAAGGCAACCTCAACGCTATCACGTCAAGGGTAGGCTTGCAAATCCCTCTCATAGTCCAAGAAGCTGTAGGCACTGGTGGTTGTCAAGTTTTCTCCTCAGAATAATCCTGATACGTAAATTAGAATGAGTGGTGGTTCATGGTACATGGTCATTCAATGAACTTCAAGGCTGAGTGTGGATTTGGACCGTGATCTTTCTGCTCTAAATCCAACACTCTTTTGTGAACCACTGATCCATTTTTTGACTGGAAAATCCGTGAGAGAACGTTGTTGACATTCATAAGAACGTAAGTAGCGCCTGACTGGATCAGATCAAGGGCCTGTCCAGTTCCTCAGTGTCCTAACCATATGCCTATATGGGAAGTCCACAAGCAGGACATGAACTCCTCCCCCCCATCCCTGTTTCCCTGTGGCTTGAGTTCAGAGGCAGGAACAGCTGTCAGGACTAGTATCCACTGGCAGCCATCTCCGCCATGTTTCTGTCTGATTCTCTTTAAGGCCAGACTTGGTGGACATCACTACCTCTTGCAGGAGCGAATGTCATACTTTAACTATGCGCTCTGTGAAGAGGTACTTTCTTTTTGTCTGACTCTCCCACCATTCCACTTAATTAGGTCCTAGTGTTATGAGGGAGAAAAATATGGACTCTTCATGCACTTTCTCCAAGCCATGCACAATCCTATACATTTCTATCATGTCCCCACTTCCTCACCTCCATTCTAAACAATAAAGCCAACCCTCAAACCCTGTTCCTTATGATGCAGTTGCTCCAGCTCCCTGACAATTTTGGTTGCCCTTTGCTGTGCAGAAATGTCATTCGAACATTTTATATCTTTCTCCATTATCAAAACCCATTGTTTGATGCTAGGTAATTATGGGTATAATTCAACAAAGCAAAAAAAAAAAAAAAAAAAAAAAAGTTCTGCTGATTTCAATGACCAAGTTAAACATACACTTAATTCACCTACAGTTGATATAAGTTGGACTTTAAAAGTGCTTAGTTTTGGATGGATCATGCTATATATTTTTGTTTCACATTTTAGGATAGTGATCAATGAATCTCTTGTTGCCCCCAGATCATAAATCAGTGGGGCAGGATAAAAAAATAAACAGACTCTCACAGTGTTTGTAGCATTGTATCATGGCCTATTGTGTCTGATAATCCAAACGATTATATAGTTCAGGTGATTCCACACCATTTCCATCAAATACGTAATTCTTTAACTTCTGAATCATAGTCTATATTTGAGAAATGTCAAGATCTGGACAGGTAACCAAATCAACTTGGCAACTCATGACTTAATTAAAATTGTTGATATGTGGCTTGCTTGTATCATTTGATTGTACCAGTAATTTATGAAATTGCTAGGAGTACAATCAAACAAAAACATGCTCATAAAATCAAACATATTTCCCATTTACACTTTACTCATTTTTTGTGGAGAGTCAGATATATTTAACATTAATAATCTATGCTTGGCACCCATTCAACCAGCACATGGTTGTTAAAACATGTTATACGCATGAAATTTGGAATAAAAGTGGTATTGATTCTAGATAATTGCACACAAATAAGTATGGTGAGAATCCCTTTCCCTTGCTGAGATAAAAGTTTTGCTTTTGCCCATTTTATGATTCTACAGCACTGACCACTACAGAAACACCCAAAACAGAACACCACTCTGACAGTAGGTTGAGAGATGTTTACTTTTATATTTGAACAAAGTTTGTCAGTTTAAAGAAATAGCATTCATGCTACACAGTTACAGTATTTATTTACAGTTATCATTTTATTTAGCATTGTGTTAAACTTTGGCTTATTTTATTTTCTAAACTGAAGCTAATCTATCCTGGGTACAACCTAGTACCTTGTTTAACCACATGCTTCTTTCCCTTGAAATCAGTGAGATTTAGAAGTGCTCCAGCTTTGCCTGGATACTAACCAGGGATAATGCTAGGTAATTTTAGACCCCTGAATAGTTTTACAGCCCCACCCATTTAGATACATTCCTGGTATGTTAGATAAAAAACTAAAACAGATTGCCAAACCTAATTTAAAAAATGAACTCTGAGCATGTGCAGTTTCGCATTTTTACTCACTTAATTCACTATCCTGTGCAGAATCACTTTTACTTAAGAATGTTTTGTTGTAGAAAAGGGGGGGATTAAATGAATAACAAATTATAAAATAATTATAAACTAATAAAATGAGCAGCTGCAACTATGCCCAGATAGCCAACCCTGGCAGTTTTTTGTGGCTCCAGGGACCCCAGACTTCACTCTTCAGAACCAGCACAACCACCACCTGCACCCAGGATCATTGTTAGTTTCCTGCTGTACACTTTCCTATAAATTTTTACGGCTCTCTGATCTCTTTTACATCTTTGGTGCAGTTAATTGTGAAGAGACAGCTGACAGAAGCTTAAGGATCTACACAGCCATGTAAACTACAGTATAGCAGACAGTATCTGTAAAAGCCATACAGCCTTTATTTGTTTCCATAAATATTACAGCTACAGTCCTATGCATTCTTAACATAGGAGCAAATTGCATTGGAATCCAAGAAAAAATAGTTAGGTTCAAGCCTACAGCTACTTTTTAATCAAGATAATCATAACACTAATGCTTAAGACTTGTATCCCCTTCTGGGATCCCACAAGTTACTATTAACTGGGAAAAGTGACAGCAGAGAGGCTTTTATTTAAAAAAAGATCAGTTTTGCCAAAAGCCTATCTTTGTGGAAGCATTTGGTGGAAATTTTTTATTTCCACGTTAAAATTGAGTGTTGTCTATTTTAAGTAGCTCTGTGCTGGTCATTTCCAATAGCTAAACATCTAAAGATTATTTTTTACTCGGCAGATAATGTTTAGAGTACAAGGTGGTTTTGCTAAGAGCTAACCTATCTCCCTGTCATAAAGAAATTTATATTGTTTGTTGTGTGTGCAGTTTCACTATTTTTCTTTTTGTGCCTTCGGTTGGGATGCCCTAAATCATAAACTAGCAAGAGCCACAACCCAGTTACTCACAGTATAAAGAAATCAACAACAGGCGTTACTGCCTACATTACTCAATCTTTTATGTTAGAGGTGGAAAACGTCACCAGTTCAATAACTAGTCCTATCCGGGCAGTTTTTTGTTGGTGTAAAGAAGTCTGAGTAGCGGGATTTTCGTTTGCTGCTTTTTGTTTAAATGCAGTTCCGCCACCATATAGCCCCTTGGCCGGCAGGGCGGTGGTCCTCTGCCTTCCCCAAGTGTCTTCTTCCAGAAGACCGGAGAGCGGAAAAGAGATACCGGGGGCAAACTGTCTTACTAAACTAAACCCCCACCCCCACCCCCACGGACACAAGCTTTGTCTGCTTAAAATGCCAGCGGGAGATAGGGAGGTGTTGTGCTTCTTGCCAAACATAAGCCACGGCGGGGGAGGACAGGTATATCTGAAGACGAAAGAAGAAAACAAAAACGAGAACAGTGTTCAATTGCACTTCCAAAAAAGAAGACGACCTCAGTTGAATGGCCAGAGGTCTGCTCCAAAAAAGGAGCCGGTTGTCGTGATCGGGGCGCGGGGCTTCCTTGGGTGATGGAAGACCGGGCGCCGGCGGGTGGGTGAGGCACCAGACTCGGAAAGGCTCAGGGCGACCCTCCCGCCTCGCCTTGGCGCCCCCCGGCTCCGCGCCAGCTTCCTCTGCGCCCGAGGATGAAGCGGACTCGCGCTTTCCAGGTCTTCGCCGGGTGCGCCCTCCAAGAGCCCTCGCCCCCGGGTCCAGAGCCCGGGGAGAGGCGGGCGCCCTTTCCCTCTCGCCGGCCCCGGGCAACTGGGCTGCGGCACGAAAATCTGGTGGCAGCAGCAAGCTATCAGCAGGGTCGAGCTGATAGGTGGTTATCTGCCCTGGGAGACGGCGTTTCGGCCCTATTTTTACCCCTGGGTACGTCGGGCGTTTTTAATAAAAACGAAATTTGCTGCCACTTGTGTGCAAAGACAGCGAGCAAAACCAGGGACCTATTCTGCAAGTTTTTTTTTTTTATTAATAGAAAGGGCAGCACTAACTCATTCGAGGGCGCAGGAGGAGGCGCTCGACGTCCAGATCCGCTGTGTGTCTGGGGGGTCCTTAGCAAGGGATTTTTGGATCTGCAGTTTTTTGAATAGCAAAGTAGTTGAGCATACATGTCTATAATGTAAAGTATTCAGTGGGAGGACCGTGCCCCTCACCCCAAACACAGCTCTTGTTTTTGCCCCTCACCCTTTGGCTCTTCCGAAGCAGCCGTCGCCGCAGCCCGAGGACCCCCCCCCCCTCTGCGGGGCGCGGGGCGGCGACGGCCAAGACGCACGTTGTGGTGTTTGTTTTGAAGGCGGCTGGAGACGGAGGACGCGCCGGGACGCCACGTGCTGCCGCCTCTCGTCAGCTTCAGGGCTGCTCGGCCCGACGGCTCCGGCTCCGGCTCCCTTTCTCTCCCCGCGTGCATAGATAAATGCCGCAAAACCGGATCATTTGAAGCCCCCCCCTTTGCCGCGCGCCCCTCCCCACAATTTCAGGACCCCCAAAACAACCACCCACCGCATCGGTTTCCCCCTGCTTCCAAAACTGCACAATGCGATTCTCCCTAGAACGCCCCCGTGTTGTTTCTTAACAAAAACTGACAAAGTCTGAAGTTTTATCTGCTCCCCACCCCGCCACTTGTTTTGTTAAGGGGGGGGCCTTTAAAATTAAGCCACTCAAGCCCTTCCTGCGCCTAGGACAGCCGGCCTTGCCCCGCCGCTGCCTCCTGCCAGCCCGGCGCTCCCTCGCGCGCGTCTGAGGACCCCCCCCCCCGCCGGCTCATCCTGCTCCGTTTACTTCCCCGGGAGTCGGAAGTTGGAACTTGAGAAAGCCCCCCCCTCGCTCCTTCCCGGCCGCTGTCTGCAGTTGCTGCCCTCCGTGTTATTGTTTTGACTGCTGCTTCTCCCTTCTCCCCACCCCGGAGAGCGCGCGGCTTCTGCGGAAGGAGGAGAAGGGGAAGGCGGGGGGGCCGCCGAGTTGTGGGCCAAGCGAAGGCGCTTTTCGCCACAGAGCCGTGTGTTCCCCCCCCCGCCGCCTCCCCCCGTTCCAGAAGCGACAAAACGACAGTACTAGTAACCGGAAAACGCGAGAAGAAGCTCTGGCATCTTGAGTTTGATCCGGCCGGGAGGGGGGGGCAGCGGTGGAAGACCTCCCGAGAGGGGAGCGAGCCTTTGCTCCCGCGGAGGTTCCCCCCCCCCGCCCCGGGCGCGCTGGGCGATCCACTCGCCGCCCGACAGAAGGAGACAAAATCTCTGGAAGCTCCTTCACCTCCTCGCCGAGAGACCCCCTTTATAACACACCCCTGCCCACCCCCACCGCGAAAGAAGAAATAAAGCGGCAGCGGCGGGCGGGGAGGGGGGGACACAAACGTGTAGCAATCGCAGGCAGAAGCGTCGCTGCAAGAGGCGGGTGGAGGTGCCCCAGCGAGCAGAGAGACTTGGAGCGCCAAGGCGCCGAGAGGAAGCGAGAGACTCGCCGCTTCGCTTCGCCACGGTGCCGCCGCCGCCGCCGCCGCCGGGAGACTTGGCGGAGCGCAGCCTCGGGAAGCCCCCGCCCCAGCCGCGCCAGGGTCTCCCCCCAGAAGCGACCAGCAGCCCTTCTCTGTCCTCGCTGTCTTTCTTTCCCCCTCTGCCCCTCCCGCTTTCCCAGCCCTTGGGTCGGCTCTCGTCCTCTCCGCATCCTCCTGCTCTGCTCTGTCCCGAGTCCCGCTCCGACGCCGCCTCGACGGACAAGCGCCCCCTCCCTGAGCCCCCCCTGCGAAACGCGCTAACTTGTGGCTGTTGTGATGCGTATTCCCGTAGATCCCAGCACCAGCCGGAGGTTCAGCCCGCCTTCCAGCAGCCTGCAGCCCGGCAAGATGAGCGACGTGAGCCCCGTGGTGGTGGCGGCGGCCGCCCAGCAGCAGCAGCAGCAGCACCCACAGCACCCACAACAGCAGCAGCACCAGGAGGCGGCGGCGGCGGCGGTGCCCCGGCTGCGCCCGCACGACAACCGCACCATGGTGGAGATCATCGCCGACCACCCGGCCGAGCTGGTGCGCACCGACAGCCCCAACTTCCTGTGCTCCGTGCTGCCCTCGCACTGGCGCTGCAACAAGACGCTCCCGGTGGCGTTCAAGGTAAGAGCAGCCGGCGAGACGCCCTCGCGAGCCCCGGGGCCCCGGGCAGCGCTGCCCTGCTGCCCTCCCTGGCCTCGCCTCGCCTCGCTTCCCGGCTGGACCTTCTCCTTCTCCTCGCGGAGCTGCTCCTCTCGGTCGCCGCAGACGCGCCTCTCCTCCCGGTCCATAGGTAGCGACGCAGCAGCCCCTTTGCCGCCGGCATCAGCCGCTTCCCCTCGGATCGAGAGCAGCCGCGTGGCCCTTCCGTGAGCGCCCAGGGAAGCCCTCCTGGACCCCCGCGTGGCACGAATGGCCGAGCGGCCAAACCCGCCGCCCTTCGCGGGATAGAAAAGGCCTCCTCCGATTAACCTAAACCTCGACGGGGCGAGCGCTCTCAGGCAGCCCTTGGCCGCGGAGGTAGGCCCTGCCGGGGTCTTCAGAGGCGGGGTAGCTTGGTCTCTCTACCTGGTGCGCGCATCTCACATATAGCTACATAAGCCCCACTTTACTCTGATATGGAGCACAAATGTGCCCCTTAGCTCAGTGGAAAGGCACCGTCTCTTTTAGTCTATTGCCCCATTTCCTTGAGAGATTATTCCTCGCAGGCGGCAGCCTTCCCCTTCCTCAACTTTCCTACCTCTTTCGCTGCTCCGGCGACCTTTACCACAAAGCAGCTTCATTTAACTACAAGCCACACACACTTTGCCTGTCCACAAACCTGGAACTTTGCAAAGAGTAGCCTTCTCAAAACTGCCATATATCCATATGGATATGGGTACTTAGTACAGATCCATACATATCCCACAAAAGGAGCCTTCTGTTCCCTATGCTTAACCCTCAAGGGGATTTTATAGGGGTGTTGGATAACTCTTAACAATAATGGCTCTGTCCCAAACTTACTTGTTTATGAATAAACCTTACTGAAGTCGGTGGGCACTCACTTTTTCACCAAATTTGGAATCCCTGTTGATATTTTTGTCAACCCCTCTGGTTATCTCACTCCACTGCTACTTCCAAGAACGTTCCCCAATAGAATACACTCTCCTTATAGCATGACACCTTAAAACCCATTGATGACAAAGCATCTCAGACTGTAAGAGACAATACAGCAATTCCCCACTTTAGTAATATATCCCTAGCCCATACAAAGTTATCTTCCAAATCTCTCAGCTAATAACCAGCTTAACCACAAACGTTTGTTGCATCTAATTGACGATCGGGGTCAATTATACCCTCAAAAACACCAGGCAGGGTCTTTTGTGGGGACATTTGAGCTACCCTTTCCAGAATGAAAGAAAGTGGTGGTTTAGCTCCCCACCTCCAAATGTTTCCTTTAATATGTTTCAAACTTCCAGTACTAGACATCTTTCCCTTACTTACAGCTTCTACAGCTATTTCATATATATACATCGATAGAAACTGGGTGTTTGTGTTATGCTGTTACTTTTGATGCACTGGAATTTAACAGAACTTCTAGGACTGTTGTGGGGAGTTTCTTTTTGCAGTTGAGTGTGTCTGTGCAAAGTATAAGATTTAAAGTTCTGTTTGGAAATTGTCAAAACGTACATACTTCACATAGGGAGTGATTTTGATTCACTGAGTAACAAGGATGAAAGGGCCTTGAAAGAGTGACAGAAAGGAGGGCTATGGGTTAGCATCTAAGATGGAAAAGTGGGGGAGCCGGGCACTTCCTTTTTCCTGTGGGAGATTGTGCTGGACTCCTGCTGGATGAATTAGGAAGTTTTTGCCCAGAAGATGCTTGATTTGCCAGGAGAAACAGAGGCTGTATTATTAGAAGGTTCACACATCAGTTAAGTACCACCCAGATCTAAATCAGGAATGTTTTTTAATTTTCTGCTAACATGTCCACACCCTTCTAACTTTAGGAAAGGTAGGGGTGCTTTTCCCTTCCACTTTGATTTCTTGTGCATACTTTACAGTACTCGGTTATATTTGCAAAAAATTTACTCATTTTTTCCACAGTGGGACATCCCAAGGCATTTATTGTCCCAGCAGTGGATAACTTTAAAAATCTAAAAGTAGCACATGTTGTTGTTGTTCAGTCGTTTAGTCATGTCCGACTCTTCGTGACCCTATGGACCAGAGCACGCCAGGCACGCCTATCTTTCACTGCCTCCCTCAGTAGCACATAGGGATCAGGTATATGTACAGGGAATGTAAATTGAATCAATCCAACCATTTCCTCAGGACCAAGCCCTTTCCCTTAACATTTGATAATAGCTATGACCAAAAGTACACTTAATCCTCAGTTGAAAATTGTGCACAGACAGAAGGATGCATAAATCCAGAATACAGAGGCATACAGAGAATTGGTACACCTTGACCATGAAAATCTAGCTGAGGAAGAATTAGCGAAACAGGGGCCTTGTCCTGGAATTTATTTCGACTGGAATTTGCTTCTATATTAATAAAACTGTTTGAGGACTTTAAAATTGACTCCTGCCTAGCCAGAGTTCTTGGATTCTTAAATTTTTGACTTCTGCGTATCACCAAGAACTCCAATTTCTACAGTAAATCCAGAATGCGGCAGCTAGACTAGGGACTGGGAGTGGTTGCCGAGACCATATAACACCAGTCCTGAAAGACCTACATTGGCTTCCAGTACGTTTCTGAGCACAATTCAAAGTGTTGGTGCTTGGACCTTTAAAGTCCCTAAGCGGCCTCGGCCCAGTATACCCAAAGGAGCGTCTTCCACCCCCATTGCTTCAGCCCGGACACTGAGGTCCAGCTCGAGGGCCTTATCTGGCGTTCCCTCACTGCGAGAAGTGAGCCGTTTACAGGGAACCAAGGGAGCAGGCCTTCTCGGGGCAGTGGCCCCTCCCTGTGGAACGCCCTCCCATCAGATGTCAAGGAAATAAACAAATATCTGACGTTTAGGAAGAACATCTGGAAAGGCAGCCCGTTTTAGAAGTTTTTAATGTTTGATGTTTTATCACATTTTTTATGTTCTGTTGGGAGTCGTCCAGAGTGGGCGGGGTATAAATAAATTATGATGATGATTCTCCAGAGAATGGACTGTACATTTCACACAGTGCAGGAAACGATGTTGTGTTTGTAAATGGAAAACAAGACATGATTAAAGCTGTGGAGAAATTTGACAAAGTAAATTTGGTCTGCTGCATTCCCCTCCTCCAACAAACAATGACTTTTCAGCTGTAGGTTTCTTGGAAATCCAGTAGTTTCAATTTTGATGATGGCTGTAATATGCCATGCATTCTACTGTCGTTGAATAGCTTTAGTGTTTTTAGTAAAATTCTGCACTTTGTTCAAAATTCAATGGACAAACAAACAGTCCATGGAATTTTGGATTCCTCCAGGTAACCTGTTTTTACTGGACACTTGTTACAAGGCGATTGAAAAAGTTATTGAAGGTTGCTTCCCCCCCCCCCTTTTTGGAGGGTAGCAGAATCCAGTTATTTGAACTCTCCAGCAGCCTACTATGCAATCTGCAATCTTCCTTCATAAACTGCAAGAGATCTGTGTCTCAGATCTGATTATTATTGTTCTCTGTCTTGGCTCTACATGATACAGCTTGCAGATAGCAAGTTGAGATAGACCCTTGGAAAACTAGACTTTCTCTTAGGGAGTGCTTTTCCCCCTCTTGTACATCTGCCAACATTCTCAAGAACCGTGTCAGTTCTTCTTAATACTTTTCATTCGCAGAGAGCGCTGATAGGAAAGGGTGAAGTTTTTATTATACTTTTGATCAGTGTTAAATTACACTGATGTTGGATTTGTAATGCACAGAGGCAAGCATTATATTCCATTGCAATTAATATATGTTTGTCTGCTCAGTTCTGAAGTGTTTTGAAGGTAGCCTCCAAAAGAAATCTTGAAATGCATGGGCACAGGCAATATGTATGAAGAATATATCTGTTAGACAAAAGGCCTGGAGGGCACCATATGGGGGGAAGGCTGGTAGAAACAGTCAAAACTGAGGTGTCAAATATGCTGACCTGTGCCATGAAAATTTTTCCTGATCTTCGTATACCATGGAGATAGAGCTTTCACTTGCATAATGCGACAGAGAGAGCAGTGTACTTTGTTCATAGCATGGTGTTGCACTAGAGGGCACATGGTGTTGGTTGAGGTGGACTTCGGTAACAGGGCGCCCTAAACAAGAACAAAATTTGGTGCCCCACCTTAATGCTTCTTATTTTCACAATAGTTCCTGTTGGTGCTTTGAGTATAAATATAGGTTTTTAAATATATACCGCATTGGCCCAAATATAAGCCACACTTTCCCCCAAAATTCTGACCGTGAAGTGCGGCTTAAATTCGAGACCTTACAAAAATTGGCTTTTACAATATCGCTGCTGGAACAGACATACAGTGAAACGGAAGGGGTGTGAGTGCCTGCCAAATTTTAAGGGAGCAGCTTATTTATACACAGTGCTTTTTTCTTTAAAAAATGCTCATTTTGACTCAAGAAAATCACCATTTTATAGTTCAAATCAGGAAAAATAAAAACAGTAAATGGACAAAAGTACAAAGAACATGCATTACCACGTATTACACAGTTGATAGCTCAGAGTAAGTTCCACATTGGCATGAGGTTGTGTGCACTAACATCTTCCCTCCTACTTCCGACTCCTACTTCACAAATTAAACGCTCACTTCTGTCTGAGACTTAGGAAACACTGTGACAGAAAATGAGGTTGCCACCAGGGTAGCGATGGAACTGACGATTCTCCATGCTAGAGAAGAAACAATTTTATTTTTAATGGTTTCTTCTCCCGTTAGATGTTTTGGTGTATGCGTCCTCCTGCATCCCACCCCCTTTGGCTTGGCTCCCTGTGCAGAAGAACCTCCCACACTGCCTTAAATCTGGTGCTGGGGGGGTGGGGGGTGTGAGAGGGGAGGGGAGAGAGAAGACTGCTAAATGCTTTTCCTAGATACCACGCTGATAAAAGGCTCTCAAGTGATTTGCAGGAAGGTTCTGCTGAAACCTCCAATATATATTTACAAATAAATGTGTTTAGTATATATAAGCTCATTGCATGTCATTCCTAATTTATCCTGAGGAAAAAACACCTGCTGAAAATGGCATAGAAAGATACACCATGTACAGAATGACGTATATTTATTTTTGTAAAGTATTTTGGTTTTAATTGTAGAGACTGAAATTGCATACAGTTCTGCTGTGTCATCTGAGAATTTATTTCAAATTTGTCGTTAATTTAAAAGTAATCTTATATATTTAGAATGCCTGATAAAAATTCACATTGACCTAAGAATTACATTGACCAGATCAAAGTGTTTATATGCTGAAATTTGGAGCAGTATTTAATCACAGCTCAGGTGAAGTAGATGAAGGCCATTGTAAGCTCTTTCGATCAGATTCCCATGACACGACTCATTCTGTATGGTGGGACTGGGCTAGGAACCCAGCATTTAACCCACTGGTAATGTTTTATTGTATCTTGTATGGTCACTAACTGAGCATTCACAAATAAGAGAGAGAGAGGGGCGGAGTGTTTGTGTGTGTGTGAGAGAGAGGGAGGCCTACCAAGTCAGTGGGACTCTATGAAAGTAAGTGGTTGAAGGATTTGTAGTCAGAATTATTAGAAAATTGTGTCTCTAAACTTTTTGCTGACTCTGAAAACAGTAATACTAGCAAAATGTTTTAAAGATAGCAACAGCAGCAAAAAAAAAAAAAATACATTCAGATGGGTATAGCTATTCAGAAGCACTGCAGAAGTTAGAGGTCAGCATTTCCACCTAAACCCCAGTTTTCAGAGTTTATAACTCAGCTGGTTTAAATAGCTTCAAGCTGAAATTTGGTGTACAAATTGTAGGCACAGATGCATTTCCAAATTGAACAAAGCATACTGTAGGGGTGCTGCTCTTTTTAAAGCTACAGGGAGGTGCTGCACTTTAAAGAAAAATATTAAATGTACTTTCGGCCATCGCTAGGTAAGAAGTTATTTTAATACAGGAGATTTTAGGGTAATTAAATTGGATTATGGATGCTATTTTTATACAAATGTATTCCAGTATTACAAATAGTAATAGCCTTAAAAGAGTTTTTGAAGCATTTATTCTTCTTGTTGTCCAAACAATCTTTTTATGATATTTTTTATTTATATGGTATTGCTGCCCAATGACATGACATGCTACTTCCAGCTCACATCTGTAGCTCTTCAGGGTAAACACTTTGGTCATTTCAAGCCATGTTGGCCTGAATTTAATCAAATTGGTTACCAGGCTAGCTGGATGAAATTAGCTTTTTTAAAGTTTTAAGACGCTTGTTCATTTTGTCATAGACTTTCTCCTGAGCCATCAAAGTTTTGCATGGAAAAAACACAACTACTTATGACATGTCACCTTTAGAAATTAGATAATTAGAAAAAATGAATTTCAGTGGTGAAAATTGAGAAAACGCGCCTCAGAAGCCGTTCGACTTCCAAGGCACATTCAAAAATGGAAGCAATTACTTCCGGGTTTTGGGCGTTTGGGTTCCGAAACGCTTGAAAACTGAGGTTCCACTGTATTGTGAGTCACTCAGAAAATATACCGGTACTTCATTGGGCCGCCATACAAATATAGTTAACAGTAATAGTAAATCCAGTTTTTCATCCTGGTTCATTCTACCCTGTTTAATAAGACCAAATCATGTTTGAGGTAGGTAGTGCATAACTGGGCAGGATAGCTTTGGGAAAGGGAACAGTCGTCACTGAAGAAAGCACCACACTCCAAGTGTTCAGAGATATCAGTGGAGGCACGCTTGTGTCTGAGCTAAGTCTAGCTGTCCAGTGGCCTTGTCTTGTGGGGAACAGTGGGGGGGAGGACAACTCAGCCCAGATTCAAATGTGCCGCAAGTAGAAAGTGAACTAAAAGTGCATGCAAATGGGTAGCTCTAACTGACAAAAGCACAAGCTACACAACAATTCAAGTAGATATAATACACATATATGCACATTTCAACATTTACAGAAAATTGGTCCCATTTTATAGTTGAGCAATGCCAAGGTGCAACAGTAAATTGCTAGCCCAAGTTCAGTTGGTGAATCCAGGGCATGGAATTCTCAAGCTGTAATAAGAAGATGCCTTTGCGCATACACAGGATGTTTTTTCTTTCACCATTGTGCTACTGCAAGCCTTCCTTAAGTGCGGCGCAGGGGTGCAAAGATTCGCCTGGCCCCCCCCAGGTTCCCCAGAGTTGGCGTCCTTTTTTTAGGGAGCTGACACCTCACTCAGGAAAAGAAAACAAGAAACATAAGGAACCCAGCGCAACAAACCAGCCCGAGGCGTCGGCAACTGAGTGAAGCCGGGCACCTCGTGGCGTAAGCAGCGTGCGCTGGGTGGGCCTCTCCACGGCCCTACACCAGTCCCAGGCGTGCAGGAGGGCAGAGCCGGCTGGCCGCCTGAGCACCTCACTGACTCGCTCACCCCCAAACCCGCGTCGCAGAGCCACCTGCAGCAGAAGAGCCCACTGCGGCACTCCGACCAACGGGCGGGGTCTTCCCCAGACTCCAACTCTTGGGCCTCGGACTCTCGGCCTGGCGCCCCTGAGTTAAGACGGCCCTGCGTGTGATCTTCCACATAGATTAAGGCCCCAGCACTTCCCATGGAGGCTAAGGTTAACCATGGCTGCTGTACTAATCAGGATCTCAGAAAAAATACAAAACCGTGTAAATCACTGGAGGAATTGCATAAATATGAAAACTAAACTGACAATATAATAATGCAAAGGGCATTTATAAATATTTCATCAAAGGCAAACCTATATATGCTTAAATCATCAAAGTGCTAGTACAGAGTGCAATTACAAAGTGCAAAAATACAAAGTGCCATAAATGTTCAACATAATGATGAAGATGGTATAGCAAATGTCTATCAGACGCGAAGGTCCATCCTCACAATGTTGGGGAAGGTTATTCAGAATCCCTCCAACATGTGTATTTTTTCTGAGGTACAGATACCGTGACTGTCTGTGGTTGTTTCTACTCTGTACTAATCAGGATGGCTGTGCCCTACCCTTAGCACCTGCGGTGATACGCTGGGTTTAGCGAGTAGGAGAGCTCATGTCCCACTTGTGGGCTCCTGTAGACACCCGGATGGCCACTGTGAGAACAGAATGCTGGCCAGTAATGCTTAGTTTGATCCAGTAGCCTCTTCTTACGTTCTTTAGAAATTATGCATGGCATTTACTTGCACTGCTAGCAAACTACAACCAGAGAACAGACAATTCTGTTCCTTCCATGCAAGAATCACTCCTCTTCCTTCCTTCAACAAATCTTCACACAATCAAGGTCCTTTTTATGACTTTCTTGTTCCTTTTTGCCTGTTTTCATAATGGCTTAATTTGTGCCGAGACTCAGCCAAGGCATTTGTTTTCAGTACAAGAACTGAGTCCAGAAATATTAGAAGAAAGGTACCTGTGGGCATCTGTACAATGCCTCTCCATTGCCACTGACTAACTGCAGTCTCCTCCTTTCAAACACACTTCAAATTTAGGAAGTGCTTGCCTTTGAACACATGTTTAGGCGGGATTTTCATTAGGCAGAGCTGAGCCTACGACACTTTCCCTCCACATTCTTAGCTTGCCTTTTGCTTCTCGTGTGTGTGTGTGGTGTGTGTGTGTGTAAGTGTGTAAGACACACACATAGTACATACACACATAAAGCTTATCAAACCAGGACTTTGAATTGAGCCTGGAAACTGATTAGTAACCAGTGCAGTGAGGCCAGAATTTGTACAGCATGCACAGAACCTCTGGTCCCAGTCAATAACTGGCTGCTGAATTCTGCACTTGCTGTAGTTTCCGAACTGTCTTCAGATGCAGCCCCATGTATAATGCATTGCAGTAATCTAACCTACAGGTTACCAGAGAATAGAAAACTAAAGCTCAACTCTCGCTGTTCAGATGGGGTTGCAGCTGGGCCACCAGCCAAAGCGGATGCAAAGCAGTCTGTGCCACTGAGTCTGCTTATGGCTCCGGTGAGAGCAGTGGATCCAAAAGTACCCCAAGCTGTGCACCTGCTCCTTTAAGGGGAGTGCAGCCCCTTCCAGAACACATTATAGGGCGGTAGGAGGTGGTGAATTTCCTTGCTTAAGGCTTCCTTCTGTTCATGCTAGCACTGGATGCGTCTCTCAAATTTCCTGTAACAATTTAAAAAGATAAAAGAACAAAAAAAAAACAGAAATAAGTTCCGTAATATATATTGCAAAAACTTCTGTAATTTATTACATAAAAGCAAGGCAACAGTTAAAATAATCTGGAAATTACATTCTAATTACATAAAATAATCTGAACAATTACATAAACAATCGAATGTGCACAATCAAGACCTGCGACAAAACACTCGTTCAGCCAGACCCTTTTCCAGGGTGTGCCATTCCATCCCTCCCTCCCAAGAGTCAATTGCCATTCCCTGTCCACTTGAGCAGGCTCAGACCCCATTAGCCTGTTTGGGCGGGTCCCTCCTTAGGATTTTTCCTCCCAAATCTTTTTTGCAATGCAGCAAACCTATGTGTTTCTTCCGAGTCAGCAGCCTCCTCCTTCTTGTTCATAGATGCTGCCATTTGGAGCATTCTCCTCTGAAGATCTGAAACAGACTATAAGAGTTTAATGCTGATGACAACTCAACAAGCACACTGGGCCACAGTTAGAAAATTGCTGTCCTGGACTCCTTTGGGAGGAAGGCAATATATAAATTTAATAATTGAATAAATGCAGTCAGTTTGCTCCTGTTGCTGTTCTGGTACTGGGAGATAAGGCACGGCTTGGCCAAGCATCACGTGCAAAGCTAGGCTCCAAACAAACTACGATGTAACCAGGGGTTGTTCTTTGCTTCCTGCTTGTGGTTTGAATGGGGGAGACAAGCCATGCATGTAGCACTAAGCCAAGCCATGGCTTAGCTCCAGGTCGCATGACTGCAACTTCGTAGCTGTGCACTAGCACGCTTGCTCGGCCATTGCATCTGTGCCAGGTCATGGTGGTTTAACACGCGCCCTGCAAGCTGCTTTGGCTTTAGAAACACTTAACCTTGTTTGCACACTTGCAACTCCATTCACCACTTAGATTCAGGCTGCCTGACTGCGATTATTTCTTATTTCAATAATGGGCACAATCCTTCTGGAACTTTCCTGTATACAAGCTCCAGTGTAAAGAGAAGCTGTAAGCGGATTGTGTCTTCAATTTCTATGCTGGCAAATAAACATTCAGACTGATTCGACATATTGGTTGATATAGGGGCACTGATTCCCTCCATGTCTAATGTGGATTTCTTTCATGTTAATTATTTTTGGCAATGTTAATTATTTAAGACAATCTCAATGTGTATTAGAAGGGAATTATGTAACGGGTTTGAGTTGTTTAATTAGTGTTTATGTGTACAGACTGTGTGCCAGTCTCTTGAGAATGTAATCAAGAGCCATGTGTATTGGAATGTGTGGACCTCCTTCTGAGCATCAGAAGTTAGCATGTGAAGAGTTAATTAACCTAGGTAAATGTCCCAAGTGTGTACCTGCCTTCAATCTTAGTCAACCAACTAGTGTTGATGAAGTTAGTGTTGATGAAGTTTATAGGAACAACAGGGTTAGGGGAGATGCCTTGGACTTGAGTGCAGCACTGCTGTGGGGGAAAAGCCCCTCATGAGATGACCATGTTGCAAGATGTGGACTCCATGTAAACTCAAGTGTAAATAAGCGAATAAATCATGTTTCTTAAAGCTACAACAATCCCCGCCACGTCATTTGAACCCATTGATTGGTCCTTGTCTCTTGAAGTCCTTGTGTCATGAGCACTGGGAATTAAATGTGGCCCATTGTCTAAGTGCTAGCGTTTCAAATATTTGAATATGGCTATTTCAATTGCCTCTTCTCCAGACTAAAGATACCAAACTTCTTAAGCCTTTCCTCATAGGACTCACCGTATTTTCGGGCCCTTGCCACCTTGGTTGCTTTACTTTGGGCACATTCCAGTCTGTCAATGTCCTTTCTTAAACTGAGGTATTTAGTACTGGACACAGTGTTCTTGTTGAAGTCTGACCAAAGGAGACTAAAGTGGCATCCTCGCATTTTGCCATTTGTAGCTTAGAAGTGCATTGCACCTTTTTTGCTGCTGCATTGCACTGCTGACTCATGTTTAGCTTGTGGTCTACTAAAAGCCCCAGATCTTTTTCACATGCACTGCTTTTGAGCTAGGAGTCACCCATTCTATTTTTGGATCTGAATCTTCCTGCCTAAATGCAGAGCTTTTCATTTACATCTGTTGAAATTCATTTTGTTCTGCCCAATTCAAAATCATTGTCCCTATTTTCAAAAAGGGGAAAAGAGAAGACCCAAACAATTACCACCCAGTCAGCCTGACATCAATACCAGGAAAGATTCTAGAGCAGATCATTAAGCAAACGGTCTGTGAGCACCTAGAAAGGAACGCTGTGATCACTAAAAGTCAGCATGGGTTTCTGAAAAATAAGTCATGTCAGACCAATCTGATCTCATTTTTTGACAGAATTACAAGCCTGGTAGATGAAGGGAACGCTGTGGATGTAGCCTATCTTGATTTCAGCAAGGCCTTTGACAAGGTGCCCCATGATGTTCTTGTAAAGAAGCTGGTAAAATGTGGGCTGGACAAGGCTACCATTCAGTGGATTTGTAACTGGCTGACTGACCGAACACAAAGGGTACTCATTAACGGCTCCTCTTCATCCTGGAGAGAAGTGACTAGTGGGGTGCCACAGGGTTCTGTCTTGGGCCCAGTCTTATTCAACATCTTCATCAATGACTTGGATGATGGGCTTGAGGGCATCCTGATCAAGTTTGCAGATGACACCAAATTGGGAGGGGTGGCTAATACCCCAGAGGACAGGATCACACTTCAAAATGACCTTAACAGATTAGAGAACTGGGCCAAAGCAAACAAGATGAATTTTAACAGGGAGAAATGTAAAGTACTACACTTGGGCAAAAAAATGAAAGGCACAAATACAGGATGGGTGACACCTGGCTTGAGAGCAGTACATGTGAAAAGGATCTAGGAGTCTTGGTAGACCATAAACTTGACATGAGTCAACAGTGTGATGCAGCAGCTAAAAAAGCCAATGCAATTCTGGGCTGCATCAATAGGAGTATAGCGTCTAGATCAAGGGAAGTAATAGTACCACTGTATTCCGCTCTGGTCAGACCTCACCTGGAATACTGTGTCCAGTTCTGGGCACCACAGTTCAAGAAGGATACTGACAAGCTGGAACGTGTCCAGAGGAGGGCAACCAAAATGGTCAAAGGCCTGGAAACGATGCCTTATGAGGAACGGCTTAGGGAGCTGGGTATGTTTAGCCTGGAGAAGAGAAGGTTAAGGGGTGATATGATAGCCATGTTCAAATATATAAAAGGATGTCATATAGAGGAGGGAGAAAGGTTGTTTTCTGCTGCTCCAGAGAAGCGGACACGGGGCAATGGATTCAAACTACAAGAAAGAAGATTCCACCTAAACATTAGGAAGAACTTCCTGACAGTAAGAGCTGTCCGACAGTGGAATTTGCTGCCAAGGAGAGTGGTGGAGTCTCCTTCTTTGGAGGTCTTTAAGCGGAGGCTTGACAGCCATCTGTCAGGAATGCTTTGATGGTGTTTCCTGCTTGGCAGGGGGTTGGACTGGATGGCCCTTGGGGTCTCTTCCAACTCTATGATTCTATGATTCTATGTCAAAATCATTTTGGGTCCTCTTTCTTCTGATATATTCGCTATCCTGCACATGGTGTCATCTGCAAATTTGATTAGCATCCCCTCCATTCCATCATCCAAATTATTTATAAAGATGCTTACTATTGCCAGGTCTGGGACAGAACCCTGTGGCACCTCACTTGTTACTTCTCTCCTGGTTGATGTGAACGGGTGGTTAACACACCAGGAATAGTTTGTCGACCATCTAAGAATCCACTTATGAATGGTCCATATTTTACCAGCTTGTCGTCAAGACTACCATTGTGGACCTTGCTGAAAGCCTTACTGAAGTCAAAATATACTATGTCTACAGCATTTCCCTGAAGGCTAGTAACTCTGTCAAAGGAAGGCAAACAGGTCAATCTGGCATGACATGCTGGTTCTTAGTGATCAGTCCCCGTCCCCCCAACGTTGATGGACTGTTTACTTATCTGTTCTGGAACTTTTCCAGGTTGCCCCTGCTGCCACCAATGCAACTCTATTGGCCCTGTTTCTGACCATCCATGCATTGGAGGGGTCTGTAATTAGGAGTGCAGGACGTATATGGGCTTCCTCCACCTTGATGTGGATGCCAGGTTCCACATATTGAAGGGAGTCTACCTGTATAGAGCTTGCTTCCCACTATAGACATTGACCCTCAACAAAAGGAATGAGAGATAACGCTGCTGTTTGTTATTCCTGTTTGCACTATTCATCTCAAAATTCATAGGTGGGCTTGAGATTGAAGCCACATAACTCTGTTGTGTCTGTTGTGTCTTTATTGCCACAGGTGGTGGCTTTAGGAGAAGTCCCTGATGGCACAGTGGTCACAGTCATGGCTGGGAATGATGAAAATTACTCTGCAGAGCTGAGGAATGCCTCTGCTGTAATGAAGAATCAAGTGGCACGGTTTAATGACCTGAGATTCGTTGGCAGAAGCGGAAGAGGTACATCATTTTATTATTATGCATTTATTCAATCAACAAATATAAAGTCCCAATTTGAAAATGATTCCACACTAAAACAATGGTTATTTTGTAAACAAATCGTGCTCAGCCTTCCATTTGTAAGATAAATACTGGTTTGCAAAATTCTGTATTTATTCAGACTAAGTTGTCATTCTAGGGTACAAAGCACACATGCCCCACCCAAACTGCTTGTTTTTATGATATCTGAATTTTGGGAAGAAATATTTCAAAATAGTTCTAATTTTGTGGGTACCAACAAGTGGGTGGTAGTACAGAAGCATGAAGGAATTTCTGTTGTGGAGTAGAGGCAAATGAAGTTCACTTTAAAGTTATGGTATTGAGAAGAAGAATATGTTTCATCTTAGCTATGCAGCCAAGTCCTCAGCATGTTTACCTGAGTTCTCTGTCAAATGAGCATGCAAAGGATTCTGAGATTCTAGTCTTCATAGTGAAGCAGCTGCTCAGGCTCTTGCAGGAAGCATTTTATTATGATGTTGCTTGTTTCAGGATTAGGTTGGATGTTTGTAAATGAAGCCCCCTAGTGAAAAAACAACAATGCTTTAGCAATCCAAACCAAAATCCCCTTGAATTTTAATTTCACCTGTAAATAAGCTTGGGCCATTCCCATCCTTTCTTCTTTCTCTACAATATATCTTCCAGCAGCAGTGATGGGGAGGCCTGCTCCAAAGCCTTGCCAGCAAAAGGTTCCCAGCATAAAGAGACTTGGGAAACACAATTTGCTGTGACTTTGAGGTCCTTTACTAAAGGTCCAGAAGCACAGATAAACTACAATTACCAGGGAACCTCCTGCTGGTAATGCTTTTATGCCTAATAAAGAGCCAGGGAATAGCGCTCCTCGCTGTCCTCTCTCTACTCCATTGCTAGTAATGGACGTTTTAGTCCAAAGGAAGGGAGAAGGGGTACCTATAAGAGAGGCAGAGCACCTGCATGGAAAACTGGGCATACTGATGGGGTGGCAGAGTCAGGGCCGTCTCGTCCATTTGGGCTGGTGGCGCGGCACACCAGGGCACCCCTGCGAGCCCGCCGGCATACCGGCCGCCCCCCTCCCCAACCCACCCCGCCCCCAAGGACGGGCTGTCGGCCGGGCACAGCCGCTGCCACCCATGCTGGTCCCCGGCGGGCTGCAAGCAGGCCGCCCTCGCCTCCCGTCCCAGGGAGCACTGGAAGGGCGCGCAGAGCCCCACGCCACTCCAGCGCCATGCCCCTCATCCCCTGCTCGCCCCCCCCCTCCCGAGGGGCAGCAAGCGCGAGAGGGAGGCGGTGGAGAGGTGGTACGGCGGGGGCGCCAGAGGGATCACTGCGCCACGGCAGCCGATCTCCTTAAGACGGCCCTGGGCAGAGTAGTATTGGAATACTAAACAGCATCCTACAGACAAAAATAGGGACACAATTGTTCTCATTCCAGAGACATCACCTATCACCATGACATGATGCTGAAACCTCTAACGTCAGCAGCAACGGTGTGCGAAACAGCAGGCTGTGTGCTGTGTGTTGTATTCAAGAGTGTGCATTGCCTTGTATGTATGCCTAAAAGCAAGATCCACCTCTCCCTTCTGAGAGATTTAATTGCTAGGGACCTGGGAAGGGGGCTGAACTTTGAATAGCAACTATATTTATTAACAAAAAACAAAACAAAAACAAGGCAACTCCAAAAGCTAAAAATAGAGATAGTGATTTTCCAAGACCAGGAAATGGGGGATGTTCAGCTACAAAAGGACAGTTGAAGAGAAGGGTGCCAACTTGAATAAAATATCGGGGAGGCCCAGGTAAGCCCTGCCCCCCATAATCGATCACAAGTTGTGGAGCACACACCCCATTTAAATGGCAATGTCCATCTACTTTGGGGGCTGCCTGCCTCCTCAAATATTGTACAGTATTTGGGGAGGGCGGGAGAGGGAGGGACCTTGGCTCCTAGGAGTTGGCTCCTATGGTTGAAGAGTGGAATGGCCCAAATTTTAAGTCACCTCTCAGAAAAATGCTTGAGTTTCCTCCAAGCCCATTCCAAACTGAGGTGGGGAGATTTTGCTTATCTCTAAAATTACGGTATTTTTATTCAGCATTGGGTCTGTCTGATCCAGTGCTTACTGAGACTGAAAAGCTGTGGTAGGTTTCAATAAACTTTGGATCAGGTTCCATACATAGTACAGTTGCTAAATTAGTGAGAATCAAGCATTGTTTACTTTAGAATGGAAATGAATATGACTTTCTAGTTCCCAGAAGATTCAGCTCTGATGTTTCCTCTGCCCTTTAAAGATCTTTCTGTAATATGAAATTTAGCCTCCAATCTTAAGAACTTTTTATAGCAATAGAAAGAATGAAAAGAATTTCCACTGAAAATCCCCATAACTGCTTCAAAATTGAAATCAGTGACTAAATAGATGTTTGAAACAATGATTATTTACATTTTTTAAAATACAGAAATCCCCAAAGCAAAATGAGTTTGCTAGCTATATGAGGTTTAAGTAAGTCAAAATATATTCATTTGTTCAATATTTTGTCAGTTGTAGCACAAGCAACAACTTACACCACAATAAATCCTTGGCATCCTGATGTGATGCTAGCCTGGTGCCTTCCTTAAAGCAGCAGCGAAGGATGGTTTTAAAAAAAGCAAATGAGCTTCATTTGCACCTCCCAAATTAATACACAGATCAGAACATAGAATCATAGAACACATGTAGTATTCTTTGGATTGTGCATTCCTCCTAATTTTGTGATATAGTTCTTGGCTCAAAAGTATACCAAAATGCCTAAAGAATGAATATTTTAGGATAAACTATGTTTAGAAATACATTCATTGAGATGGAATTAGCATCACTTAGATTACTTAGATAAGTGGAGACGTCGACATATACTGGTGTTGAAATGGGGTGGAACTGACTTGCAGATGAGTGCATGCAAAATTGACCCTGGCTGGGCAAAGACTGACCCACCCCCCATTCCCTCCAGCCAGGCTAGGCTGCTGCTTCAGCACAAGGGTTGGGGGTCCTTTGGCCACCTTCGCCCCAGTGCTCCATGCCACCCACTCTTGCTCTGTGGGTGGCCCTATAGAACAGAGGAGGAGCCTCCTAACTTACCTCCTCATCTAAAAACAAAACAAGTTATGCAAAAGTAGGAACCAGACTTTTCTGAGGCATGTAATTGACATAAATGCAGATCTGAGGACAAAAGGTACTGCCATTGAATTGTGAGAGGGGCCAGAATCACTGCTTCAATCAGAGGGGTCATTGTTACTATCTTAACCATTTGTGACCCGCCCTGAGACCTGATGGTATAGGGCGGTATATAAATTCAATAAACAAAATGAAATAAATAAAAAAATTGGTAAAAGTTATTTAGCAAGGGCTGTTCCCAGTGAATGGCTTTTATTTTAGGGATGTGGCCAATCATGTAATCTTTTAAATCTATTTCAATACTATATAATAAAGAACACCTCTATTGCACAGATAATTTGATAAAAAAAATATTCCCCCCCCTTTCTTATTTTAATGTATTGCTTTAAAATTCTGTTTTGTCTTTATGTTGATTGATTGAGCTTGAAGGTTTTTTGGCATCTATTTCAAGATAGCCTGCAACAGAAGTACAGTAGTTACAGCACAAGACCGGTGCTGGAAAAGAACAGAAATCTGATGTAGCACTTGTCTGCTCTAAAACTCATTTGAAACCTATAATACACATTTATTAAACAGTAGGAAATGAAGTGAGTATATAAAAAAAATCACAGTGAGTCTCCCTCACTCCTACCTCCCATGGATAAGAAGCTTTCTGTGATCAATGAGTAAAATCTACAAAAAGTGATAGTGTATTTTACAAACTCTCAACATATTTATTTAAGAAACTTCAAAGGATAACAAAGGGTATGTGCAAAGTTTTACTATATTGGCTTTCCAAGTTTTGGCTACTTTCCCAAATAGCAATTTTTATATTAAAAAAAAAGAAAGAAAGAAAGGCGGGAGAGAGACAGACTTAACTGCTTGCAGACTTTTCACGCATGGAAGATGAAGAAAGCTTCTTTTGATGAAGTGTAATTATGTCCAAACAGAGCTGACCCCCTCCTCCTATATTTCTTATGATCTTAACGGAAGAAAGTAGGGTTTTCCCTTTGAAGCAGCCGGGATTTGGTAGAGGATCTGAAACGCAAGCTCCGTTCTGCTGCCAGAGGCATGATGGAGAAATTGGTCCAGACTTGTCTCTCAGACACAGAGCAGAGAGCACGAAAGAAAAAGTTATCATTAATGATGGATTTTTATAGCACTGCTTAAAATAGAAGGAAAGGAAACAGTAGTAGTAAACAGGAGCTCATGTGCTATAAACATAGCAAGAATGTTCTGGGCTAAGTAGACATTTCTGTTTATTGGAGCAGGGCAGGTAACAATATGAAACACATGTGTAATATGAAAATGAAAATAAGGCAAAATGAAACATGAGCTAGAACTTCACACGCAGTTGAAAACATTGCCCTGGCAACCCAAGATCAGACTAACTCGAAAGCTTTGCAATACTTCCAGAAAAGGACCGGGCATATGCAAGGATCCAAGGGTAGTGCATTCTGCAGCGTTTGGGCAGAGCCAAAGACTCCCGTCTACAGACTATTTCAGCTTCATTATCTAACCTAGTTAGGGAGGTCTGCCCAGCTGTTCCCTACTCCACGTTCCTGTTGCCACGACAGCTTTGTCTCAGCCGCTTGATGTGGTCCTCTGAATACCGCAGTGGAGGGATGGGGAGAAGCAGATTCCATGTGCCACTCATCTTTTTACCAGGGGACTCAGTCCAGGAGCAGTGGTGAGTTGCAAATTGCCACTTCGATCGAACCACGCCTTACAAGGAAGGGTTGAAGGAGCTGGGTCTGTTTAGCCTGGAAAAGAGGAGAGTGAGAGGATATATGATAGGCCTCTTCACATATCTAAAGGGATGCCACATGGAAGAGGAGGCAAGCTTGTTTTCTCCTGCTCTGGAGGGTAGGACTCGAACCCATGGCTTCAAGTTGCAAGAAAGGAGATTCCTGACTAAACATCAGGAAGAACTTTCTGACAGCAAGAGCTGTTGGACAGTGGAATGGACTCCCTTGGGAGGTGGTGGACCTCTCCTTCCCTTGGATGTTTTTAAGCAGAGGTTGGATTGCCACCTGCCATGGATGCTTAGCTGAGATTCCTGCATTGCAGGGGGTTGGACTAGATGGCCCTTGGGTCCCTTCCAACTCTATGATTCATTTCAAACGCTGCTTGCTGTAGTCAGGAAGGTCTATACAGTGATCTCCCAGCCTTACTGCCCACAGACACTTTACCTCCTATGATGTTTTATAAGACAGCAGGCCATTAATTAGAAGATATCCCAATACTGTTCAGAGCCACGAAGGAGATCCTCCTTGATTTACTGTAGAGCAGGGGAAACCGTGGTCCTTCCGGTGTTGTGGGAGGCCAATTCCTAGTCAACCCCAAAGAGCATGGCCAATGGTCTGTGTTGTTGGCAGCTGGAGTCCAAAGACAGCTGAGGGGCCATGGGTCCCCCAGCGCTGCTTCATGGCATATAATATATGTTAGCTTTGTAGTAATTTCCTCCCCTCAGGAAACTGTAGCACTCTTAGAGGGGTAAGGAACCTTTAACAGAGAATTCTCAAGCTTTATCAACTTCAGTTTCCAGGAGTCCTTGTGTAGGTGGAATTGTGATAATTAAACAGAGATAATTTGTATGCCCCTAGTTTTCCCTCAGTGGGTGTAATTACTTAAACTTGCTTTTACTGCACTGGTAGATAAGTGGTTAAGATTGGAGTATTTACTGCTGCAACCAGCAAGACATTCTACCATCTTTGTAGACTTACTGCCTGACTTGTGGGTACACATATTGGGTACACATATTGGTACACATATGATTAAGATATTTGACCTGTAAGTTAATTGCAACAACATCTGACTGCAGAATCTGCCCTGTGCACCTCTAGGGTAGTTTCTCTCTTCAGCATAGAGTTTCAACGACACCCAGATGTGTTAATGACAAAGAATGCCCAGTATGGGGATACATTAAAGCAGTGGTACCAGATGACTTCTGAGCCAGCGAGGTTCATAAAAAGAACACTAAAATTAGTAATTAGCCAGAAGTAAATTTCAAGGGCACAGAGGAACCAGTAAAAAGAATGTGGAAAGGAGCTGATGGGGAGAGAATCTGGTCAGAATCTAGCAAAAGTCAGGCATTCTTAAAGTCGCAGTGATTTTACTGTGAGAGATTTAAGCAAATGCTTTATGCCGCAATCTAAGTCTACTCAGAGGTAAGTCCCATTGAAGTCAGTGGAGCTTACTTCCAAGTAAGTGGGGTTAGGATTGTGCCTTTAGTGACTCCAATGGGACTAAAATGTGCTTAGCTTTGGGCTGGATCGTGACTTTTGTCTTCTGCATGACTAAAGATCTTCATAAAACACAGTGTTTTCTCTGATATAATGAGAAATACAGTTGGCAAATGTGTATACTAATATTTCTTTTGATTTTGCAGAATGTATCAAAACACATCAAGCATCTAAAATTCGGATCTTCATAAAACACAGTGTTTTCTCTGATATAATGAGAAATACAGTTGGCAAATGTGTATACTAATATTTCTTTTGATTTTGCAGAATGTATCAAAACACATCAAGCATCTTAATATTTTATATTTAAGGCTTTGCTAGAGGTATTTTTTGCATTTTAGACCCATCACTGCTCTTTTTTTAACCCCAACACTTTCATTTATGTGAGCAAAGCCAGGTTTCTGAATTCCAAGCCAAATTTATTAGCAGTCTTTTTAAAAAGATGTCCAGCTAAAGTATATTCCCACTTTTAATTGTGTGTCTTTTGAGTACAATATCAGAACAAGGAGATCAACATTTAAGATGGTGCAGGGAGCTTTCAGTTACACTAGGATACAGAGAACGCAGCGTTGTTGTTAGAATGTTTTGGGCAGGATCAGTCCCCTCAACCCCCACCCCAGTTATACGAACTCCTGTCTTTTTCCAAACCTTGTACAGCAATTTGTGACAAAAATATTGTTTGTTTTAAATCAGTTCTGGCTAGCCAGGATAGAAAAAGTGGTTGGAGCAAGCTGATGGGAGCTTCTCTTTTTTCTTCTTGGGCAGAAGGTGGAGGCAGAACACTCAAGGAAGGAATTTAAAAATGGCATCCTTGATTCTCTTGTAAAAAAAATAGTAAGGGGATGGGGGATAATGGTAGGGCTGATGGCAAGGAAAAGAACCTGGCAGGAGAGGCTGGTCTGACAGCTTAGTTTACTGGTAAATAGAGGAAAGCCCTCTCCTAAAAATCCACTGAAGGTTTTGCTGGCATCCTAATTTAGTGGTAGCAATGAAACCTACCTCTGGACAGCAGGGGTCGTTCTTACTAGCCAAGATCAAAGACTTGCTTGCCTCTGGCGTGTTGAGGAGTGGTGGTGTTGGAAGATGAAAATCTAAAGTAAGGAATTAAATAAAACACCACAAATAACATCAATCACAAACCAGTGGTCAACAATAAGGTTGTTGTTGTTGTTGTTGTTGTTGTTCGGTCATTCAGTCGTGTCCGACTCTTCGTGACCCCATGGACCAGAGCACGCCAGGCATGCCTAGTTTGGCCAAACTCATGTTAGTAGCTTCAAGAACACAATAAGGTTAGCCATGCCCAAAGGCTGATCCGTTGAAAAACAGAATAGGTAAGATTGAAGCAATAACTGTTTCTCCTCCAGCTTCATACTTCTCAGAGGATGTAGCTTAGTGACAGGTCACTTCTGCTTAAGTGTTCCATTTCTGTCTATCACCATGATGTAATGAGCAAAATAAACATTAGGTAAAGGTAAAGGAACCCCTGACCATTAGGTCCAGTCGCGGATGACTCTGGGGTTGCGGCGCTCATCTCGCTTTACTGGCCAAGGGAGCCAGCATACAGCTTCTGGGTCATGTGGCCAGCATGACTAAGCCGCTTCTGGCGAACCAGAGCAGTGCACGGAAATGCCGTTTACCTTCCTGCTGGAGCGGTACCTATTTATCTACTTGCACTTTGATGTGCTTTTGAACTGCTAGGTTGGCAGGAGCTGGGACAGAACAGGAGCTTACCCGTCTAAACCACAGAGCCTAGGGCTTGCCAATCAGAAGGACTGTGGATCGAATCCCCGCGACAGGGTGAGCTCCCATTGCTCGGTCCCTGCTCCTGCCCACCTAGCAGTTTGAAAGCACGTCAAAGTGCAAGTAGATAAATAGGTACCACTCCAGCGGGAAGGTAAACGGCGTTTCCGTGCGCTGCTCTGGTTCGCCAGAAGCGGCTTAGTCATGCTGCCACATGATCCGGAAGCTGTACACCAGCTCCCTCGGCCAGTAAAGCGAGATGAGCGCCGCAACCCCAGAGTCGTCTCTGACTGGACCTAACGGTCAGGGGTCCCTTTACCTTAATACAAAATGAACACAAAGAAACGCATATGCAAACTTGCTTTGTATTAGACTTTGAAAAGACTGTATTAAATTTTGTGCTGCTACATATTGTTTAAGAGTTGGGTTTTGATTTAATACTGACAGGCAGAGACAAGGCAGAGCTCAACAAGGCAGTGACCGTTTAAAGGGAAAATGACCTTTTTAAGATTCTGGTAAAAAGACAGCCTAAATGAGCCATAGGCATGAGACTGCTGACTGCTTTATTGAGTCACTGTTTCACGCCCACCTTTTCCTGTCTTGAAACAGTTTGCAGTTTTGACTATCTGAAATGATTAACAGTTGCATATCTAAGTGATTATAGCAGTAAGCAGTGGCGTACTGGGCTGCAGAACAGACAGAGACCACAGTCTTGCACCGGGCGCAACATCTGGGAGGGCGCACTCGCACCGACGACGACGACCCCCTCGGCACCCGCCTCCCATGACAGAGGCGCCCTTCTCTTCCCCTCCCGCACCTGACGCCGCTGCTGCTGAGGGAGCTGCTGCTGCTGAGGCGTTTGCCGGCCGACGGCAGCCGCGGGGAGCCTCCGCGGCGCCTTCTCCGCAGCAGCAGCAGGAGGAGGCGGCGGCAAACGGGGGCGCAGGTCGCCGCCGCCGCCGCCGCCATATCCAAAGGCCGAAGACGTCGCCAGCCGGCTTTGGGGAGGCTCCGCCTCCGGCTCCTCCCCGCGCCCGCCCAAAGGCAGGCCTCGCCGCCGCCGAGAGAGGTACAGGGGCGCTGGAGGGCAGGCCGAGTGGGGTGGCTCAGAGGGGGGAAGGAAAGAGGGACTGGCTTCCTCCGTATCAGGGAGGGGAGCTGATCTGTCTCTCTCTGTTTCTCTCTTTCTCTCTCTCTCTCCACCAGCCCCCTCTCCCTTTTCTCCCTCCCTCCATCTCTGCCTCTCTCTCTCTTCTTTCTTTCTTTCTTTCTTTCTCTTTCTTTCTTTCTTTCTTTCTTTTTCATCTTTCTCTTTCTGTCTTCTCTCCCTTCTTCTCTTTTCTTTCTTCTCTTTCTTCTCTTTTCAGCATCTCTCCCTCTCTCTCCACAGCCCCCTCTCCCTTTTCTCCCAATCCTCCATCTTCCTAAAAGCCTCTCTCTATCTTTCATCTATCTATCTATATCTTTCTTTCTTTCTTTCTTTCTTTCTTTCTTTCTTTCTTTCATCTCTACCTCTACCTTTCTTTCTTTCTGTCTTTCTCTCCCTTTCTTTCTTTCTTTCTATCTCCACCTCTACCTTTCTTTCTTTCTTTCTTTCTCTCTCTCTCTCTCTCTCTCTCTCTCTCTCTCTCCAACCTCCCTCTCCCTTTTCTCCCTCCCTCCATCTCTGCCTCTCTCTCTCTCTTTCTTTCTATTTCTTTCTTTCTTTCTTTCTTTCTTTCTTTCTTTCTTTTTCTATTTCTTTCTTTCTTTCCATCTCTTCCAAGGCAGAGCTCAACAAGGCAGTGACCGTTTAAAGGGAAAATGACCTTTTTAAGATTCTGGTAAAAAGACAGCCTAAATGAGCCATAGGCATGAGACTGCTGACTGCTTTATTGAGTCACTGTTTCACGCCCACCTTTTCCTGTCTTGAAACAGTTTGCAGTTTTGACTATCTGAAATGATTAACAGTTGCATATCTAAGTGATTAGAGCAGTAAGTGACTCTGCAGAACAGACAGAGACCACAGTCTTGCATGACTGAATGTGTATTCAAATCCTGTCCCCTTTTCTTTCTCCTTTTCTAAATAGTTTTGTCTTTTTAACAGTTGCAAGGTTGCATTGCATTGCATTGCATGCTACCTTGCAGTTGTGAAATAGATCACATTTTACACATGCAACGCAACTTCACACTGGATAGGTATTAAGGAAGGAAGGAAGGAAGGAAGGAAAGAAAGAAGAGTTCTATAGATTGTTCCAGTAATGATGATATCATATTATGACTACAGGCATATTAAAAGCAGGAGACACTAGCTCCCCGTTTGATGGCTCCTGGGAGCGATATTTATTCTTTTCACATATTGTAATGGACAAATTAAATAATGAAACAATGTGATGTAAAGTAACATAAAATTCATTTCAGCTGCACAGTGCAATGAACAGTAATTCTACTCAAGAGAATAGTTTTACACTGGTGTAAATGCTTGAGTGGAGCTTGGCATTCTGCTCAGAGTAAGTTATTGCAGTTCAATCCGCGCTGGCCATGACCTCAGTACAGTGAATCACATGCCTTGTTCCATGTTCAGAAAGACATAAGGCAGGACTTGTGGGAATCAGTATGCGAATGTTTGGTGTTACTCAGCCCCTCGGCATAAGACCCCCAAGCAACGCTTGTTCCTCTTAACAGCAGAGCCACTGGTGGAAAGAGAGCCTTGGCTGCCCCACTGCTGAGCAGCTTCCTTGCCTGCAGGCCCCCCCCCCCCCCCCGCTTGCTGCCTGCTTGCTCTATCTCCACACTTGGATTGAATTATAAAAATGAGGAGGGGCTGCCTTTGGTGTTCCTTGAGTCTGTCAACTACCTTCCATACTGAGAAAAAAGCTCTTTCTTGCCTTGTGGTTTGCAATTTCAGTGCCATGATCAGGCAGCACCAAACATCACATTACACTTTTCTGCTTCATTAGGAGACATCTCTTTTCTGTTTCTTTTCCCACTGGGATTTCCCCCATGGAGCTCCTCTTCCTGGTCTTGCTCAGGCTGGGACAAACCTTTTCTCTATTGTTAGCTTCTTGGGGCAGGGGCCCGCTAGTTGCTTATGTTATTTTGCAGAACAGCATGGAACGCACCTTGTATACCACGCTTTATGTAAAAGAAATGACGTTTGCCCCATATCTGAAGTGTTCCTGTTTATATTCCTGGCTTATCTTTGTAAGACGCGCTGTCATGTGAGCCAAAACATTCCTGCCACACCAAGGAAACACCCAGAGGGCTCTAGTTTCAGCAGACCTCTCCTCTGAGAGGTATGGGGGCTAGCATGCCCTCCAACATTTCTCGGATGAAAATAGGGATGTCCTAAGGAAAAGCGGGACAGCTTCTGTAAATCTGGGACTGTCCCTGGAAATTAGGGACACTTGGAGGGTCTGGGGTAGTGCTTGCCTACCTTGGGTACCATAGTTGGCAGAGCCGCTGCTGGACTGGTAGGTGACTTCTTAGGCTCATCCCAGGTGTGTGTCTCAGGGGATACCCAATCGTGCCCTTTCCTGCTCAGCTCCTCTTTTGCTAGTTGTGTAATATCTTGCTGAATGCTGCTGTCTGGACATTATTCCCTCAAAGCAGTAATGGGCATAAAGCCTGCTGATTGACATTCATTGCAAGAAGAAGAAGAAGAAGAAGCCTGTAATAATTTCTCCACTATTATTTCACCATCTGATATTTAAATTTAAAAAAACCCAACAAGTTCCAAACATTAGAGTGAAACCACAGCAGCATAATGTTTCCTTGATCCACTGGGGCTTCGAGTTTGATGATAATTGGGTTCAGTAGCAGCCAGCATGATGGGACAGAGGCCCCTACTTGACCTCCTGGCCAGAGCATCACTGCTGCTTAGGGGGAGGCAGATGCACCAAAAGCAGTGATCAGTTGGCTTCGTTGGTGCTTTCCCACTGCCTCAACTTCAGTGCTGCTAGCACCGCTGTGGGACCCGCCTGCCAGAAGGTCAGGTAAGTGCCTCAGTCCCACCAGGCCATCTTCTGCTGATTGGGATTCTGAGTGCTGTAGATGGTTTCTCAAGCAGCCATATTTTTATGCTCATTCTTTTCCTTCCCCTTGTTTTCACTGTTCCTTACAGGGAAGAGTTTTACCTTGACAATAACAGTCCTTACAAATCCCCCCCAAGTGGCTACGTACCACAGAGCTATCAAGGTGACAGTGGATGGACCCAGAGAACCAAGGAGTAAGTACGCTGTTCTCTGCTTGTGATCTGGAATCTGGTGCTCTTCATTTGTGGAAGTAAATGGCTGCCATCACCTTCAGTGTATGATACTATTTCTTCATCTCATATTCCTAGCCCGGTTGTCTCTCTTCCTGTGATTTAGGCGAATTGTTCCAAGTCTAGAGCATAGGTGGCCAATCCAGTAATGGGACTTCAGAGGACTTCATTGGAAGCTCATGGTGCTCAGACTGAATTCATGCATCATCCAAGCAATGTGTTTTCCTCCTGGAATCCAGGCTGTGTCCTCACTAGTTTGCTGTTTGGGTGGAGTGACACCCACATGGTTCTGGCCAATTTTATCCATGCCCACTTTACCTTTGTTAGGGGTTTTCTTAGCTTGGTTAAATTTTGCCCATACTGTGTGGACACTGCTTTGCAAAATGCTGAGGGGTGTGTGTGTGTGTGTGAAGTAGGTTCCCACAGTCTGTTTTAAGGCAAGTGAAGAGGACATTCAATAAACAGTCCAATATTTTGAGAACCCAAGATTTCAGTCGCCTGGGCCCTTTTGTGATAATGTCCCTGGGCCTAGAAGGACCGGCACTGAAGGTCAGGCAGATCTCATCCCCTGCTTAATTCAGTAAGACCAGGAAGCAAGGGTTTTTACTTTGCATCTCATTAATGAGGTGTGAATTGTTTGAGATTAAGTCTTTATAGGGTTGTGTTAATGTGATTGTAATTACTTAGATGCATCTTCAGATGCCATTTTCCAGAACCTGAGCAAATATGCTCACTGTTTTGTAAAGGAAAAAACATTCAGATATGTGGAATGTGGCACGAACGTCATTGTGTGCTTCCGAATACATTTCCCCCTATTTCAGGCAATTATTTTTACACTTCTACAAGTTAATTATGTCATATATAATTAGATTTTCTTAGTACAGAATCCAGCTTTAACTGTGGAATCATGATAGAGCCCTTGGGAATAAAGAACATGGCAATATACTGTAATAGGACTGAACCTTTAATTGATGCTTAGGAATTGTCTGCACTCAGATGATCTTTCCTGCCTTTATACAGCTGAGGTTTATGAGTACTGCTGATCTGCTCCCCACCACCACTGCCCGCTGTCATGAGCTGGCTTTGCCAGAGTGCATTAAGCCAGAGTCTCTCATTACATCTGAATTTGGGAATGATCGCCTAAGAAAGAAAACAATGAGGCAGGTTCCTGTGTGTAAAATGAAGAAGTCATTTGCCACGTGACCAGCCCTGGTTCAGCTGCCAGAGAATGAGACAGTGGGAGTGAGGAACAGGACAGTATCCTTCAGGCATCCAGGTGAATCTCAGTTAACTAACCAGAATGTGAAGCCACGCTTACCGGTGTTATTCTGGTTGCTAACTGTCATTACGGCAGACTTCCTTGGTTCAGATATCATGGGGAGCTCTGGCAAGGCAAGGCAAGGATGTCTGGCTCTAATATTTGTCCCGGATTGGAATTATTGAAGGATACTGACAGTTAATCGTATTAAGAAATTAATGATTGTTTGAAGAGTAATCACATTAATATCACATAAATGCTTCTGATGGAAGCATCTTAGTCATTTATTTGCCTTTGATGAGTAATTGCTGATGAAACCTTGACAGGAGTGCAAATTCAGTTGTTTCAGTGTTACACCAACTGCTGCCTTCTTCATGTTTCCCTCTGATTAACAATGCCTTCTTCATGTTTCCCTCTGATTAACAATGGAGAAATACTGGGATCTCCTCTGTTCTTGAACTATATGGAATTTGCCTGTGCGTGTTGAAGATTGTTTTCACCTTGTATCAGAGAAGCTTCCTGTCTTTTTCATTCATCTCTGCTAAATTTGCTGTTCTTGAAAAAGGCCCTTTTCTCATTTGCAACTGCTAGCACTTAGTGAGTTTGAAAGCATTTTGTCCTTTGTGAAACACTGACAAGTTTCTACATCTGGATTTCATTTGGTTCTTCCCATTTGGAAGTCTGCAGCACTGTGCTGTTGTACCTTTGAAACAGGAAATTTCCAAACAGGCAGACAATATTTAAGTGCAGCAAAAGGAACAGATTTGTGCCTAAATTTGCCCATCAGCACAACATATGAATGCTTAGCAAGCAGCAAACATTTCAGTATCAAGAACATTCATGTATGAAATTTGCTAGTGCACGTGGGTCCCATTATCCAAGCACTTGTAGGAAAATTCACTTATCCAAACACAAGGAATTAGTACCCAAGCCTTGCTATACACACCACAGATTCAGATATCCAAACAGCTGGATCTGTGTGTAAACAAATAAGCAGGCTTAGACAAACCTTACCTTTTGTGTTCTGTTGGTTTGAGGCAGCCGTTTTGCCAGAAACCAGGGTGGAGGAAGGAGGTGAGATCAGACAATTAAGATAACATTTTCCCTTCCTTGTTACCCTTTTGCAAGGTTTCAGAGGGTTTCCCTGTGTTTCGCTTTTGTCTGTCATTTGGAGGTCAGAATTCTGTGGTCGGGAACACAATAGAAATATTCTCATAGGAATCAATGGAAATAATTTACTGAATATGCGAACACTTGCTTAACAAACGATTTTCTGAGAGCACATTGTGTTCTGATAGCGAGACCTCCATGGCAAGTAGCACCTGTCCTGTTCCCATAGGGTTAGAATGAAAATAAAACCTGGCTGCCATATGGGGACACACAGTCAAAGAGAATACAGTCATGGTGAAGCTTTCTCCATAACGGTATCACTGCATGTGAAGACAGGCTCTGGCAGATGGAGCAGATGAGACCAATAGTGGGTCCATTGGCCAAGTGAGGGGCAAATGAGGGTTGTCAGTCTGGGAGAAGGAAAACTCTGATCCTAAATCTCTGCTGCCTTGCAGGATGTTTTGGGGAGAAGAAAAGGCTAAGGAGTAAACCCTATCCAGATCTGCAGTACAGTCCCTAAGGCAGTTGCATGGTGCCTTGCACACCTCTTTCCAGCAACTCCAGCAGCCAAGCTGGAACCCAATGTATTGCTCTGCTTTCCTGTGGACAACATCAGTGAGTCAGAGAGGGGGATTTTATCATCTGGGCAGCCCAGGACCTCCAGACACACTGCCCAAGCTTGTGCCCCAGGAGAGGTCACTTTGGTGCTGCTTATGCAGCCATTTTGCTTCACCACTGGAGATGCACTCCATTGTCTCTCAAGACAGACGGATGCCAGCAACATCAAAATACCTAAGACACTTTGCAAAGTTTGCCTTTTGAGGGGAGGGGGAATTCTTTACCATCCGCTCACACTAATTGTTCGGTACTATTTGCAAAAGAATAACTTCTAAAGACTGCTTGGTCTCATATGAACCTGCCATAAGAAAGATGCATCCTGGTTGCTAGGGGAAAAGGGAGATGCCAAGGACTAGAAAATAACACAGAAGGTGGGAAACACCAGCTCTCTAGGACCTCAAGTACTCCTCTTGGCTACAAAGATTGACAGGCAGCAGCCGCCAGACTAGCCTATTTCACATAAATTTCTTAGAAGGGACCCTGCACATTTTCCTGAATAACTTTCTTTCTAGGAGGGCTAGCTCAGACCCTGGGGACCCTGTTCAGGTGTGCCAGTAAAGGCTTCCACAGGTGTCACGGTGCCCTCAGTTAGTGAACCTTGATCTACAGCTATTGGTGAAACACAATATGGCTTGATGGAAGACAGCTTCCTGTTTATGGTATTATTTGCTCTGACTGATGGCTGCTCTCAAAATGTTCCCCTGTGATGTGGTGGCGATTCTGCAGAACTGTTTTCCTCAGACAGCAGGGCTGTCTTATCAATGAGAAGGGGAAACAGTCCTGGGCATTAGTGGATCTTTCTTTCCCATGACAACATATAGCAGACGTTAAAATGGGACTATTGAGAAGAGCTTTAGTGTGTTGTTTTGTTTTAAGCTTCGTACCCCACTGTGGGAATGCTTGTGGCAAAGAACAATTATTTTAAACTATAAATAGATAAAATGAATGGACGATGTGGACAAAATCAGCACTAAATGGAAGGGACTAACCTGTGGCCCTCCACATGTTGGTGAGCTACACCTCCCATAATCCTTGACACAAATTAGGCCATGGTGGCTGTGGGTGATGAGAACTGAGGTTCTTCTTGTCCAGAAGATAAAAAGCTGGTTTAAACATAGCTAAATGGCAAAGGCAGTGGGAGGTGGGTTCTGCAGGTAGGAGGGTATTTCCCTTTTGTCATGGGTGTAGCTAGGTTTTTTTGGGGGGGCAGGCTTTCATTAGGGGAAGGCAGAACCTCAGATTTGTACTGATTTGGAGGCCCATGCCTTTTGTCCATCATTTTGGGATTTTTAAACTAAAAACGAGGCAGGGCAAGTTAGTAAGTTCAGCGTTTTGACGGGGCATTGCAATTTTTGGAGTGGCTTATACAGGGCTGGGAGGATTGATACTGAATGTTGTGAAGTTTCTGGGGCAGAGGAAATGGTTCTGTGGGCTTGTTTATGGTATACAGACCCTTCATAGGCTTCATTGCACATGGGTTCGAGTCCCACATTGGGCAACAGATTCCTGCATTGCAGGGTGTTGGACCAGATGACCCTTGTGGTCCCTTCCAGCTGTACAATTCTATGAGTCAATGATTTGTCTGTGGGGACTGCCCTCCAGGATAACACTCTTTGGGTTGAGTGTTGGAGAATTTATGACAGTTTGTGAAGACTACAGTGGTACCTCGGGTTAAGAATTTAATCCGTTCCAGAGGTCCGTTCTTAATCTGAAACTGTTCTTAACCTGAAGTACCACTTTAGCTAATGGGACCTCCTTCTGCCGCCGTGTCGCCGCCGCACGATTTCTGTTCTCATCCTGAAGCAAAGTTCTTAACCCGAAGTAGTATTTCTGGCTTAGCAGAGTCTGTAACCTGAAGTGTCTGTAACCTGAGGTACCACTGTATTAGGCTCTGTGAATTGTTGTGAGTGAAATGTGATTGTACTATTGCTGGTAGGTGATGGTAAGAGAGCCTTTCTTTGGTCTTGATCCAAGTCCAGAATAAGTGGTGGTGCTGGCACATTTGTAAAGTTAAGTAGCATCTAGTTTGGTTTCAAATTGGATGGGGGGCTGTGTGTTAAGGCACTTGCATTGCAGGGGGTTGGACAAGATGGCCCTTGGGGTCCCTTCGAACTCTACAATTCTATGGTTTTATGGTTCTACATGTTGGTATCCTGGCTAGTATTAGCTGCTTTAGGATGGGGGCCAAAAAGTGCTTGAAGTAAGTCCCTTTGAGTGTAAAGGAATCACTCCAAGGTAAATGTGCAGCCTTAGAATACAATATGGGAACAGGGCTTTGACTACTTGGCTCAGTGAATTGGCAGTATTGTTTTGTTTATATTATGATTAAACTAACTAAGGACATTCTTTAATTTGATTAACTTACATTTCAGAAATGCCCTGTTCTTGCCCCTCTCAGTAATCAAAGCAGAAATTTTGGATCCTCAGTGAAAATGAATTTTTTAAATGGCATTAAAATCGAGTAGTGAAAACTACTTGATTAAGTTAGTTTATTATAATTTCTGGATTTGTTCAAAAAATAAAGCCAGTAGAAGCTGGTATGGCCAGAAAGATCTCACTGAATTTTGTCTTTGTGTCTCAATAATTGTTTGGTTTGATTGAGCTTGTATAGATGGATTTTTGGGGCTCCACCTTGAGATTATAACAGTATATAGGAATTTGAATAGGGTTTCAATGTGCCCTAATATTTTCGGAAAAATTACAGCAACAGTTCTGAAGTACCATTAGTCTTGGTGGAGGATGTCTTGAAATTGTGGTTCCCATTTCATTACCTGAGAGCATTTGTACAAAAAGGTGGGGAAAATACAGCTTTCCACAAAATGTTTTTACCTTCTGCAAATCATTTACCTGTATGCAGAAGTGTGTTAAAATTTTATTTCCTCCTGAGAATTCCAGGACCAATGTAGACTAGTAAATCGGCAATTAGTTACTGCAATAAATTAGTTGAGCTGGCACTGGCGTAGCACAAAGAAGGTGAGGCCTCTGAGGGTGTCTATGGAGCCTCTGCAACGAGAAGTTCTGATAATACATGTATATTTTTTCTTAGTAAGTTGATACATCGACAGACAGTTCCCTTTTCTGCTGGGACCTGTATTTATTTCACCAGGACGTCTGAAGCACGTTGCCATGTTCCTCATTCTTGCTCTCCCTTTCTCTGGCAATTGAACCAGAGCCTGTCACATCACAAACAACTTCTTAATATACACATCTGGCATTGGCAGTTGGACCAACTTCATAAGAGCACATGATCATCATTCATTACAAGATTAAAAAATACCCCATGGCATCATTGATGTTTTTAAACTTTGATCTTTTGCCGCTGTGATTCATCTCGGTTATAAAACTCCTCTTTAAAGGAACACAGACGATGACTTATTAGAACCTTCATCGTAAGTAACATAAACACAACATTGTGTGCATCTTTACAGAATGTCAGTTACTCGGGCTGCCAGCTTATCGCTTTAAGACATGACATCATGCTGGAGATCTTGAATTTGTAAGGCTTCCTTACAGGAAAGGCACTTTGACCTTCTCTTGGCAAGTAGAGCTGACAGAACAAATGCTGCAGGATTTTCATTGGTAAATTGGAGCTGCAGTCCTTCTCCTGGGTGCTAAGCTTTTTATAAGGGAAGACCTCCAGTTCACCTTGCTTAAAGTTTTGACTACTTGATTTAAAAAAAATTCCATCTTTATAAATCGCCATTTCACACCTTTTATCTGTATATTTACCAATGTGGGGTTAGGGCCATTTGAACCATCACACACACACATTTTATGTATCACCTTTTAAAAAAGATTGATGATTTTGGCATCCCTAAAGTCTGCTGGGATCTCCTCTCTCTCCCAGATTTTTTCGATGGGCATGTGAAGTTGTTGTGTAATTTCAATTCCGCCCACTTTGAAGACTTCAGCAGGTATCTCATCAGGTCCGTTGGCTTTGTTGTTTTTCATTTGGTTAATAACTGTACAAAACTCTCCCAGATTTGGAGATACTGCAAGCTCATCTCTAATTTGTTTTTGCTGGATTTGTGAGAGGACCTCAGGAGCTACAGTTTCCCATATATTCCATGTCCCCAAGTTCAATTGTCTTCTACGGCTGCTGGGTGGTGACCCTACTGGGCGCAGTAATCCAGACAGGGAAAAAGGAGGCAGACTATGTTTAGAGCACCTTTTCTAGCCTCTCCCCTTTTCAGGGTGAGCAGAGTGGATCCTAAAAAGTGCTGCTCAGTCATGGATACAGCTGCCGAGCTATTGAACTACCTCATTCCTTAAATCAGAATGACTGAATCCGTATCCACCACCCATGTGCTGGTTCATGGTTATGGGCTTCCAGATTTCACGATCCTGCCCCCATTACCATTTGCCGATCGCCCTGGGACTTTCGGGGTTTGGGTTTGGGATGGGTTATTGGAAGACGCCTGTGTGTGAATTTGTTTTATGTGTGTAGATCAGTGCATGCTGACCAACGCACAGTCTTCGCAGTAGGGCTCTGTTCCGATAGCATGAGTAGTCATGATGACCGGTAGATTCCTATCTGCTGCAGCCTTCATCCGCCTTCGCAACCGTTGTAACATACCACTTGTTATCTTCCATTGAGGACTTTTTGGATCATTCTTTGTCTAGCTCCTCCCCTTTGACCCTACTGCCTTGGATGACCCTGCTGGGAGTACAAGACTCCTGATGGCTTCACTCACAAGGGTCACAGGAGTGTGCAAATGCACTCACCACGACCAGGTGATGATCCAGTGAGTGGGGTGGGCACATGCAGTCAGCTTTGAAGAGTGAGTTCAGTTGTTCTGTCATTATAATTCACCTCTCAGTTACAAGCAGGAACTATTCTGCTCTGGTCAGACCTCACCTGGAATACTGTGTACAGTTCTGGGCACCACAGTTCAAGAAGGATACTGACAAGCTGGAACGTGTCCAGAGGAGGGCAACCAAAATGGTCAAAGGCCTGGAAACGATGCCTTATGAGGAACGGCTTAGGGAGCTGGGTATGTTTAGCCTGGAGAAGAGAAGGTTAAGGGGTGATATGATAGCCATGTTCAAATATATAAAAGGATGTCATATGTAGTGAGGTTCTCGAATGGTTTGTTTTCTGCTGCTCCAGAGAAGCGGACACGGGGCAATGGATTCAAACTACAAGAAAGAAGATTCCACCTAAACATTAGGAAGAACTTCCTGACAGTAAGAGCTGTTCGGACAGTGGAATTTGCTGCCAAGGAGTGTGGTGGAGTCTCCTTCTTTGGAGGTCTTTAAGCAGAGGCTTGACAGCCATCTGTCAGGCATGCTTTGATGGTGTTTCCTGCTTGGCAGGGGGTTGGACTGGATGGCCCTTGTGGTCTCTTCCAACTCTATGATTCTATGATTCTATGATTCTATGAAGCACACTGTGGGCTTATTACCTGAAACATTTTTGCACCTGTGAAAGCTGCTGCATCTCCACATCCCTCACTTCTCTTTGATTCATCGTGCTCTATTCAACTTCCCTACACAGGTTGTTAATTGCTGGACATGATAAAACTTTGAAATAATTATCCCTGTTACAATCGGCACTGAGCAAGACTTGAAATTTAAGGAGGAAGAAGATTTTTAAAATAAAAGGTTGTATTTAGTGATACATTTTAAAGCCATCAAATATTGCCCTTATTCCTTGCCCCTTGGTTCTTAAGTCTGTTGTCTTGTTTCCAAACCAGAAAATTCTATTTTTAAATAGAGTTTTTTTTTGCATAGTATTTTATTTTAGTTCTAGGCTTTTAGGGATCCTAAAATTCTTGCTTTCCCCCAATAATTTAATGAAAATGTTGGAAGGCTGGACTTTGAAAAGCTACCTCTTTCCTGACATTGGACGGTGTATGTGTGCCTATCTTTCTATTGTTGTGTTAAGATTATTTATTCTGTGGCTGTTTCACCCATGATGTTTCCTGACTGTACATGCTTTTTTCATGAGAACACACATATCTGCTTCCCGGTGTTTGTACACACCATATGTAAAGGGATGAAAGACTGGATAAAGGTATCACTCATGGAAGTTTACACCCAGTTTTCCATAGTGATGTGTGAGTTCTGAATGCAAAGGGTGGCAAGGGGGCCAGCTGGATGTGAAACCCTGTGGGCAGGGCTGGTGCGTGTGCAGCCTCATTCTTCCACCTCCGCACTGTCACTGTAGGGAAAGCAGTTCAGTTCATCCCAAACTCACATCCAGGTAACAGTTCTGCTGACAGCTCAAAACAAAGTGACCTCAAGCAGCGTCTAAGCATTTCATTGCAGATGCTGTGAGGATTTGAGCAGGGATGTTCACACAAGCGCCTGTTGAGAGAGGAATGAAGCCCAGCACAACTGGCTGTGAGCAGCCTGTGCCTCCCTTGATTCTGTTTGAACCCTTCCGAACAGCGCCCAGCTCTTCCTGTCCCTCCCCAAAGGCCAAAAAACTTACCTTGGTGAAGGAGAGGTTAGAGGCAGCAGGGGACACCCATCTTTTCCTTCAAGGACTGGGTTTTGGATTCTCTGTCACAGAATCACTGACAGGGAACCAATGTTCTGCCTCTCTGCTGAGGAGAAGGCCAACTTTTCCAGATTCTGAGACACACAGTCCCAGTCTTTGGTGGGGAAGCACACTATGCTGGGTCACCTTCCCCAAGGGTAGGTTTGGGGCACTGGGAAGTGGGGGGAAGCCTTATTAGATGTTCCAGTCCGACACAACCACCACCAAGCAAATGAGGGGGGGGGGTGTTGCCCTTTCCTAGTTCCATCTGCTTTGGGTTGGGAGTATTTAATGTCCTCCAAAAGTTATGAGGTATACAGTCAAGGGTATGAGCAGACACTCCCCATTTACTAGTGCTATGAATAGCAAGCAGGATGCTCCAAACTGAATAACGATTGAGAATATTCAAATTCTTTGCTGTGGTACCATTGTAGCGGTTTTGAGGAAGTTCCTTCTCTCCATGCTGCCCTTTCTCCTTCATGATTTCCTCCAAACTGCAGGGAGGGGCAGTGTCTGGTGGCTTCTGGAATGTGATTATGAATACACAAGCTTTAAATCCCTTCTTTAATTTTTTTTATGCTTGCCTGTCAGGAACTGGGCTGGGGGCCAAGCAGGAAATGACACATCAAGAAGCATTTGTGTTGTGCAACGTTTTGTGGGACTGATGCAAGGCGATACACTAAACATCCCATGCCTAACAGACTGCATGGCAGTAATTTAACTCACAGACACTTGGGATGATTTGCCAAAGAGCTCAACCTTCACATCTCTTATGCAGAAATTATCACAGCAGTTGGAAATAGGCTGCATTCCCCTTGTTTTGCCCTCAGATGCCCTCTCTTCTAATAGATGCTTATTTAAACATCCATTTCCCCAATATGTGTGCCTTGCCTATACAGTGGTACCTCGCAAGACGAAAAACTCGCTAGACGAAAGGCATTCGCTAACGAAAGAGTGACTCGCAAAACGAATTTCCCTATGGGTGCGACTCGCAAGACGAACAATTTCCGCGTTTTTTTCGTGAAACCGCGCTTCCCCCGTCCGTGCTTCGCAAGACGAAATTTTCGCTAGATGACAGCACTCACAGAACGAATTAATTTCATCTAGCTGAGAGAGAATATATTCTCTTGTATTCTAATTTTGACCCAGTTCATTGAGGGTTGTGCTTTTGTAGCCAAAATGGCAACAGTTCCACACAGGAAGGGAGGTATTAGCAGGCTTGGGGGACCCCTGCAGAATGTGTATACTGTATAGAAAGCTTTAGAAAAAATGCTACCAGGGCCCCAAGAGGACTGAGCGTGCTCAGTAGACACCGGATGCCAACTCCGGCAGGCTGAGTGATCCTCACGCCACAGTGGCAATTAAAATTGTTCCTCCAAAGTGACTATTCAGTCCAGGGGGAAAACTGCCATGGACATTAAATTGTATGCTAATTTTATGATTAAATAACCCACTGCATATTACATGCAGGTGCATACATCTTTCCTTTTGATGTTTTGGTATTTTTTGCTTATATGTTAAAGTGGCTTTCAATAATGGTGGTTTCCGCAGGGTGACTGCAGGGCAGCTTTTTGGGGAGTGAGGATGGTTTTAAAGTGAAAAAATGAATGGGATGGAAGGGGTTAATCAAACCTCCTCCCGCTTCAGTTTCTCTGCTGAGGTTCTCCCTCAGAATCTGCTTAACTAAAAGAAAGAAAATACCAGAGGGAAGATGCCCTCCCCACAGGAAAGAGAAGCATTGTTGTGGATAGAGGCCATTGGGCTTAGAGCTGGGTGACTTGAGTTCATTATCCTTGCTCAGACATGAGCTTGCTAAATATATTTCAGCATATTATTTTCAGTTAATGTCAGACGTACTGGTAGTAGTAATGCAGGCAAGCCTGTGTATGTGTACTTGAAAGCAAGTCCCACTGAGTTGAGTGAGGTTTATTCCTAGGTAAGTGGGTATAAGTCGTTTACATATCTAATCAGCTACCTTCCACTCTTCTAAAGAGGATGAATGAAACAGATGCTACAAAAAACCCAGGCACCTCCGGAAATTGGCTTCAGGAAGTCCCACAGTCCTCCAGAGCAGATTTTGGGGGCCCATGTGCAAGCAGAAGCCCCCCTGTGCTGCGAGGGACCTCACACAGTTAATGTCCCTCAATGAGAAAGCTTAATAACATTAACATGGTGATGGGTCTGAGACAAGTTACTGAGAATTATACAACCCGGAAAAGGGGGTTGCTTTGTCAAGCCCCAGTTAAGATTAGTGCTTTGCCCCTCAGAAATAATCTAGGTGTTCTTCATTTTTATTTCATTATATAAATATATATTTACATCTATATTTGTTGTTGTTCAGTCGTTCAGTCGTGTCCACTCTTCGTGACCCCATGGACCAGAGCACGCCAGGCACCCCTATCCTCCACTGCCTCCCGCAGTTTGGCCAAACTCATACTGCGGGAGGCAATGGAGGATGGGTTGCCTGGCGTGCTCTGGTCTATGGGGTCACAAAGACCTATCTATATAGTTGATGTCAATTTCAATGGCCATGGGTAGGTGGAGAGAAAAGGTTGTATCCAATGTACAGTAGTGCTAAGTAACTGCTTCCATGAATCAATGCAAGGATTTCCATGTGCACAAGAGAACTACTCACCCCCTCCCACCCCAAATTTGTTTTGAGGAGCAGGGGGACAGTTCCATTGCACAAGCATAACGCTAACAGAACGAGTGCATCTTTACAGATTTACATCTAAATTTGTTTGCTTTACATTGTGGCCAAACTAAACGTTCATTCCTCTGCCAGAAAATGCCAATAGTTCATCTGTAGCTTTGGTTGCAGAATATTTTGAATTTTCACAAGGTACTGATTCTGTTTTGAAATAGTGTTTTGTGAAAACAGCGGGCACAACTTGTCCATACCTTTTTAATAGTTCAGTTCTATTAATGAGACTTAACGTATTCTTGGTGCTTACATTGCAAACAAATCCCACCTCTATAGGCGAGAGATTGGCTTATAAACAAAGTAGAACAGTTGAGCATCTTCAGAGTCAGATGGCGACTTGTAAGAGATGTGCATTCCTACTCTGAGTATGATTAGTAGCACCTGAACTAAGGCTTTTCAGGGTGTTATACCATGACAAACTCATGCAGCTGGTTCAGCAGCCATAGCTGCTGCTGGCAAGTGGCACATATTTCAGTGCTTAGGGACCTGCTCTAGCAGCCCACCAAACCAATTTTAAGGTCCTGCTACTTATATATAAACCCCAACACAACTCTGGACCAGGTTACCTGAAAGCTGTGTTCCCTTCAATTGTTGTTGTTGTTCAGTCGTTCAGTTGTGTCCAACTCTTTGTGACCCCATGGACCAGAACACGCCAGGCACCCCTATCCTCCACTGCCTCCTGCAGTTTGGCCAAACTCATGCCAGTCGCTTCGAGAACACTGTCCAACCATCTCATCCTCTGTCATCCCCTTCTCCTTGTGCCCTCCATCTTTCCCAACATCAGGGTCTTTTCCAGGGAGTCTTCTCTTCTCTTCTCTTCTCTTCTCTTCTCTTCTCTTCTCTTCTCATGAGGTGGCCAAAGTATTGGAGCCTCAACTTCAGGATCTGTGCTTCCAGTGAGCTCCCTTCAATTAAGGGCAGCAAATGGAACCTGGTTGGTTTTGCCCCCATCCGATGATTATCATCTTGTGGTAACATGGAGGCTGGCTTTTTCCAGTGGTGGCACCAGAGTTGTGCAATGCCCTCCCTGATGAAATATGAAATATGTGCATGTTTATGGAAGCAGTCCCTTGAACTTGGACCTCCTTGATCTGATAGTTTTAATTGTTCTTTTAACTCTTTTAATTGTGGTTTACTTAACCTGCTTGTTTTATTGTCAATTCTAATTATGGATGTTTTCAGTGTTGTGTTGGTTTTATTATGCATACTAATTATGTATGGATTTTATGACTGTAAACCACTTAGAAGTTATTTTGGCATGTTATCAGTATATAAATTAAGTAATAATAGCACCTTCATGTCTATCAAATGATTATGTGCTTGCTGCTGCTAGCTTGTATTTCTGATCACATGCAACTAGGTGTTGCTTTCTTTCAAATGGTTAATTTTATGATCTTGAAAAAGTGCACCTTAAATTAAATTCAGTAAAGTTGTGTGATAACCCAGTGATAGTTCTTTTCATTCATCTAATGATGGGGGAAAGTAACTTTCTTTTGTTTTTAGTAATTTAGTTAATGATGGAGAAATCAGTAGCAAACAATTGGACATGATTTTTCTGCGAGATTAGATTTAGTTATTGGAAATATAGTTGCTTAGGATTTTGTAAGTTGTTCTGCAGGAAGTCAAATGGCAGAAACCTATAACATGCTTTGTTTCTTCCTTTCCACTTACTTTCATTCTAGAAAGAATATTTCTAAGTATTTTTAATCAGAGTATTCTTTGCCCACAGTCTTGTTTTTACCGGACATTAAGATGTAGAAACTGATTGTTATTTAAAATTAAAAATTGCATTGAGAGATTAAATTTAATTAAAATACGGTATTGCTTCAAAGTCATCCATTTAATTTTGTCTGAATTTTGACCCACCACCACTAGTTGTGAGTGAAATGAGTGTCTGTTTGGTACATAGAAATAATTTTAGAGAAAATTCAACTAAGCCTGAGGATGGTGAGCTCCACACTTAACAACATGCTTAAGATCTTCAGTAAGCAGGGGCTGCTTCACAAAGAACTCCTCAAGTGACTTCTGGCATAATCCTGTGCATTGTTACTTGGTTTGTGGGAGTTGTCTTTGGTGTTGTTACAAGGGCATTGTGATGCATGTGCTTTCCTGCGCAGGGTGAGAGCCTGTGCAGTGAATTGTGTGATGGGGGGAAGCTGCCCTCCTAAGGAGGGCCCAGAATTGGTGGAATTATGGCCCTTGCTGGGTGTGAGGCTGAGTGGGAGTAGATGTTGTCATGTGGGGTAGGGCTGGGTGAGTCAGGTGTTTTTAATAAAACTGCTCTGTCAGTTGGGAATAAATTATGGGTTGTAGATCTTACTAGAACACATTAGTGGGCTATTATTGTGTGTATAATTTGTGCAGTGGGTTGGATGGTTCTGTTGTGTACACCATGTGTTTGGGGGAAGTCTGCAGAGGGAGCTATATGGCTGATGTCAATTTCAGCGATCATGGGTAGGTGGAGACAAGGGGTTGTGTCCAATGTAGTGCTAAGTAACTCATTCTGTTAATGCAAGGATTTCCATGTGCACAAGGGAACTCTCCTCTGCCCCCTAAATCTGTTTTGAGGAGAGGGAGTACAGTTCCATTGCACAAGCATAAATCCTTGCTCTAACAGAACCAGGTGCATTGGATATCACCCATAGCACATAGTCTTGGGGAGGTAATGAGTCATCATAGAAGGTAAAGGTGTGAGACTATTTAAATACTGTTATTTGCTCCCACCTCCCATTGCCAGGTTCCTGGTGGCTTGTCTGTTGTGTGCTGCATAATAAAGGTGTTGATCTGGCATGTATTACTGAGACCTGGTGTGTGAGCTGGGAGGAATTGATCTGACTTGGTACAGCATCCGTGCAGGCTGCAGGGATGGGTTTGGAGGGAGGGAAGAGTTGCTGTGCTCCATAGAGCTTCCATCTCCCTTACCAGGAAAACCTGTTGCCACCTGTCTGTCTCGAGAGACACTGGAGTGCAGCTCCAGGGATGAAGTCAAACTGCTGTGCTAGCAGCAACAAAGTGACCTCCCTGGGGCGCCAGCCTGGGCAGTGTGTCTGGAGGTCCTGGGCTGCCCAGACTACAAGACCCATGTCTCAGCCTGGCTTATGTGGTCCAAAGGAAGCAGAGCAAGGTGTTTGGCAGTGTTGATGTGCCCCACCTGTCCCTCGCTTCCCTCCACAGCATGTACAGAAACTGCTTTAGTGACCTTTGGATCCACAATTGACCTCATTCACTCCATCTGCCAGAGCCTGTCTTTGCATGCAGGGGAAGTCCCTAACTCACCAAAGGATTGAGACCCACCAGCTACCCTCAGCTGGTTTAGCTGGCCAGTTGAAGCTATTTCCCAGGGTGTGGCTTCTATCTCATACTGACAGCTTCTGGGAGCCAGAGGTGAGAACTGAGTGCAGGATAGGGACCAAAGGCGTACCAATTACCCCAGAAGGAACATGATGTTTCCCCCACCAGAGGTATTATTTCATTATGCATATTGAGGCTGCCTCTAGTTCCAGCTCAGGACCTATAGCACATTCAGAGCCGTCTCGTCCATAGGGGCTGGTGGCATGGCGCGCCAGGGCGCTGGGCCCCCCAGGGGCCAGGCGTACCAATTACCCCATGTGGTCCAAAGGACATGCAGATGCAAGGTGTCCCACCAGAGGGCAGTGTTGATCATGCCCCACCTGTCCCTCGCTTCCCTCCACAGCATGTACAGAAACTGCTTTAGTGACCTTTGGATCCACAATTGACCTCATTCACTCCATCTGCCAGAGCCTGTCTTTGCATGCAGGGGAAGTCCCTAACTCACCAAAGGATTGAGACCCACCAGCTACCCTCAGCTGGTTTAGCTGGCCAGTTGAAGCTATTTCCCAGGGTGTGGTCCCTAGCTTCTGGGGCCTGGTGGCATGGCGCGCCAGGGCGCTGCTCTGCCCCAGCGGGCGCCCCCGCGAGCCAAGCTGCCTCCGGGGCACCCAGCTCCCAAACCCTATAGCCCACAAAGCGCGGCTGCGCCAGCGCCACGCCCTCTCATCCCCCGCTCGCGGGTTGCAAGCCTCCTGAGGGGCGCCCCAGCCAGAGCGGGACGCTGGGAAGGGCACGCAAAGCCCCGCGCCGCTCCAGCGCCAGGCCCCTCATCCCCCGCTGGCCCTCTTCCCCCTCTAAGACGGCCGCTGCACACAGCTGCGGAAGGAATTCCGCTTCCGGAGAGGCTCTGCTCCTCAGGGTCGGCTGCTGCAGCTGCACTGCCACTGCCCTCAAGTCTTACTGCCCTGCTGTTTTCCAACTTGTCTTGCTTTTGTTGCTGCTGTTTCAGCTCAGATCGCGGCTAGGAATGAATTAGCAGCCGTGTCCTTTCCCCTTCCTTGTCTTGTGTTGCTCAGTTGCTGTGTTTGCTCAGCGCCTGAATGAATTAGCAGCCGCGGCACGCCTGCAACCGACAGCTGCCTCCTCCTCCTCTTCGTGCTGAGAGAGAGAGCGCGCTGGCTTGGGGGGGGGGCGGGGCGAGAACTTTTGCTTTCCTTTCCTCCCTCCCCTTAAACCCCGCTCCTGCATCGTCTGACCTTCCAGACTCATCCTGGGGAGTCCGGCAAAAAGTTCTAGCCGATCCCTCAGCCCGTGGGCTCCTTACTGCTTCTCCTTTGGAGCCATCTGGGTAGCAGGAGTATATGGTGGGGAGGGCGCTGGGCGGATCTTTACACCCCGACACCTCATATGCTAAAGACGGCCCTGGCTGGGTTGACAACTGGGGAGGGTGCAGAAAAGGGGGGGGGGCGCCGGGGCGGAATCTTTACACCCCGACACCTCATATACGCTTAAGACGGCCCTGAGCACATTGTCACTAGGCATCCAGTAGAGCTTTATTGTATTGTCTGTATCTGCTCCATGGAATGGAGTTCAATGCCCTTTGGAAGCCCACTGTGATTTATTTGCAAGGCACTTGGATTAAAAACTCGCTCATTTCTATTGGCACCACATTTCTTACAGTTGCCAGTGAGATGCCCAGCACAGTGTCTGCTTGTGACATCATGAGATCAGTTTCAGTTGATGTGGTGTGATGATGTGGACCATCTTATCAGGAAGCCCATCCGTGCAATATTGAAATGAGGCCTTTAGCGAGGTGCCACCTGCCATCTGAAGCTCCCTCCCATTACATATTGGACAGGCATGATATTTACTGTTTACTATTGAAGCCCATCCGTTCCAATTTTCGAACATGAGGCCTTTTAGAGATTTAGGTGCCACCTGCCAATCTGAAGTGTTTATACTCCCATTTGAAATTGTTTGATATTGTTTTTATTGCTAAATTGTAAAATTCAGATTGTTTACTGGGAAGCAATTTACTATTGAAGATCTTCCTTTTCAAACAAGCCTTTTAAGAGATTTATTTAAAAAAAATTCCAGTGTTTATACTGGATTTGAAATTGTTTGATATGGGTTTTTATTGCTAAATTGATTCAGATTGTATCATGGGAAGCAATTCATTAATCTAATTAATTAAGAATAAATCAATATAACATAAACACTTTTTTAACAGGAGTTACAATTCAGGGACAGAAATTCCTTGATTTTTTAAATCTGGAAAAATAATGAGGGCTGTCACAGAAGATAATGGGAAACTCTGGATTTTTTCCAGTATACCTGTGATTGGGAAGCACCAAATGAAAGGTAGCACCAAAGACAGAAATTCATGTTCTTTTAAACTCGGCTCTTATTTTGTTAGGTCTTTAAACAAGTTAATTTATTTTGGAAAACACGAACAATTGCTGCAACAATAACCTGCTGGCAGCAGGATCACTTCCTTCTATACATAGAGAGAAGAGGAAAGCAGTGGTGAGGTCAGGGTAGCACAGACACACCAGCAGAACCAATGTGCTGCTTCCACTGCTGCGTCCACACAGCCCCCAACCAGAAGATCGCATTGGCCATGTTCAAGCAGTAGTACTACATCTAAGAAACCCTTTGCTGTAGATTACTCCTTTTTCCTGCTGCTAAAATGCAACAATTCCCTGGGATCTGTTTCCTGCAGTGTGTATACCACACATGGAAGAGTTCAGTCATGAAAAGCTTGCTGTGATGAGATGAAGTGCTAGTTTCATGGCTGCTCCCCAAATAGCCATATATGTGTGCCCTGTACATGAGCTTAAACTCCAAGCTTTTCCTCATAAATTCCTGCTAACCTAAACTCAGAAGTCCGTTCCAAATGTGCCTGTTTTCTATTGTACCATTTGCATTCTTAGCTTTTGCTCTCTGCTAGCTCAGGGGAATTAGCGGCACCAGTTAAAGGCAAGCCTTATACAATGTGACAAGTGCTAATCTTGCAGGAAATTCATCCAATATCCCTCACATTAAGTGAACTTTATGTAACAATGCCCTAAATGTCTCTATAAAGGTGTCTTCGAGCTATAAAGGTGTCTTCGAGCATGAAAAGACCACACAGATTGGGTTCCACTGAAAGGAATAGTGAAATTGTTTGCATAATTATTTTGGTTGGATTGAGAAGTCTTCCCTTGCTTCAGGAAAGAAAATGCTGTTTAAACATGTGTCATTATTCTCCAAAGAAAGGTAGTTGCAGATCAACTTCCTTTTCTTTTCTCTAGGCAGAAAGTAGTCACTTTCACCTTGGTACATTTACAATGGAATATATTGCTTCTTTTGTATTTTACAACAGTTAAATGGATGAAAACTCAATTGCAGAAGTTAACTCATAAAGCAAATGTGTTGCCATGTGTAGGTGAAGTAACTACTGTATGTAATTGAAGAGTTCTGTTAATTGAATAAATAAGGAAAACCTTTAAAGTCTCAGTTAAGATTGGGCTGGCTTCTGCATCAGTGAGAGCTGTGTGGATGAGCCATAGTGAGCTCAAGCAAACTATGCCAATGGAAATTAATGTATTGAGTACAGCTATACCACCCAGAAAGAAAAATGGTTGGAAGGCGAAAGGACAACAGAAAGCATCCCTGGAGGACCTGAAGTGAAACCCTAAGGCAGCCTTTCTCAACCTTGGGTCCCCAGGTGTTGTTGGACTACAACTACCATCATCCCTAGGTAGCAGGGCCAGTGGTCAGGGATGGTGGGAGTTGTAGTCCAACAACATCTGGGGACCCAAGGTTGAGAAAGGCTGCCTTCTAGGAGGAGTTTCATTAAGTGATAGGAATTCACTGTAAGAAATTTTGCCATTGTCTCCTTATGAACCAGGTTTGTGCACATAAAAAGTTGTCCAGCAACGACAGCTCTGCCTGTTCTTAGGGAGAGGCACTTCTCCTTTCTCAGTGCTCCTCTTCCTTTCCGAGACACTTGCTGTCAGAATGGACAACTATATTCATATGGTTCAGCAGGGAAGATCAGAGTCCAGTCTTGGGCTCTGTTCAATAGAAGTAGGCCTGTCCCCAATTGGAGTGAAAGGCCCAGGTAATGTAGCCATGTTGCTCTGTCGTAATAAATAACAATGATGAACGATTAAAAAAATTATTGAAAGATGTTCCAGTAGCACCTTAAGGACCAACTAAGTATGTTGTAGTGAAAGGTGTTCCTCTGTATTTAAGAGCAAGAATGGGGCCCTCAAGCAGGGGTGCAAGGAGGCATCTGTTTCTGTTCTGAGTTCTGACCCATGGTGGTTTCAGGCAGCACCATTTTTATTCCACAGCAGTTCAGCTTCTGACAAAAATGATGGCATTTCTCTCTGCTGTCTGCTGTTGGGGATTTGAGTTTTGGGGGTTGGGCATCAGGCATGCACCATTTAATTATTCCACAGCAGTTCAGCTTCTGACAAAAATGATGTTATTTCTCTCGCTGTCTGCTGTGGGGATTTTTTTGGGGGGGGCATAATTATGTAATTAACTTCAGTATAATTATGTTATGCAACCCCATTCATTTCAATGCATAGGAAACACAATGCGAATGGGGAGGGGGGCTGTCACATATATTGTCACAGTCTGAAAGCAACAACAGTGGATACTGATTTCATTTGGTAGATTGATTTCTGTTTCAGACATGGGGCAAATAAGTGAACGCTGGCAATTTCCACTCCTGCTTCCATCAGAATTCTCCAACATCCCTACCCTCATGCCAGTCATGCCAGCCCAATATTTGTTTTCCATGTGAATCAAAATAGGACCTCATGTCAAAGAAAATAAAAACATAATCTTGTTTTGAGTTGTTGCCTTTTGTAGTGGCAGCAACACAAAAGTAACATTTCAGTGATTTAAAAGGTAAAGGTACCCCTGACCATTAGGTCCAGTGACGGATGACTCTGGGGTTGCGGCGCTCATCTTGCTTTATTGGCCGAGGGAGCCAGTGTACAGCTTCCGGGTCATGTGGCCAGCATAACTAAGCCGATTCTGGTGAACCAGAGCAGTGCACAGAAATGCCGTTTACCTTCCCGCCGGAGCGGTACCTATTTATCTACTTGCACTTGACGTGCTTTCAAACTACTAGGTTGGCAGGAGCAGGGACTGAACAACAGGAGCTCACCCCATCGCGGGGATTCGAACCACTGACCTTCTGATCGGCAAGCCCTAGGTTCTGTGGTTTAGACCACAGCGTCACCCGCGTCAGTAATTTAGGCTGCAATAAATACTAATGTTAAACCACCAAGCAATGGGAGCTCAGCCCGTTGTGGGGATTTGAACCGCCAACCTTCTGATCAGCAAGCCCTAGGCTCATTGGTTTAACTTTAGCGGCTTAGTCATGCTGGCCACATGACTCGGCCAGTAACGTGAGATGAGCGCCGCAACCCCAGAGTCGTCCATGACTGGACCTAACGGTCAGCGGTCCCTTTACCTTTACCCTTAAGCCTCTATTAATACAGTGGGATTTACTTTGGAATAAGCATAAACTGCAAGGCTTATTTCTGTGCAAATGTGCATAGGATTGGTCTGCAAGTGAGTTACTGCTGTTTCTGCCGGTTTCAGTGGTTACAAAGCAACCTTTTGGGACACATGGGTGCATTAGCAGATCAGAGACTGTTGTGAGCACCATGCATGTACCAAAGCCACATACCTACTACAGCCATTCACACACACACATGGCTTGCCATACAACACACACACACACGTTCATTTGCCTCCTAAAAATAGGCTTGAAGCGCTGTTGCAGGCTTGAGATGCAGGGGTGCTTATTCCTGGGAACACACCGGCTTTAGTTTACGTGCATGTTCAAGTGGGTTATGTTGGAAAGCTTATGAGTAATAAAATGGTAGTTTCATAATGAACTGTGAATGTTTCACTTAGTACACCAATGTTGAAATGTATCAAGATCAGAGCCTAGGGCAGATATCTAACCAAGTAGATTGATGAGGGATCAACTAAATTTTCAGCAAACAAAACTGATTAAATCAGAATGCAGAACAGAACTTGTGAAAGCCATGATAATCTGCATTCCTTTTTTGTTCTATTTATTAAAGCAGGAGATGTAGAGCTAGGATAGAATAAAGCAGCTGCATTTGTTTATCTTTGCAAATGCATGTTGGCTATCTGAGAGGCACATACCTTTTTGGTGAAGAAGGAAAGTTCTCAATCGCGTCTTGCAATGGCCTTGTATCATTTTATAGCTCTCTGTGTCAGTTGAGTTAGACAAACACTCACACACACACACACCACACACACACACACACACACACACAATACACCTCTCTGCTTATGCTGGGCCTACCTCCTTCCCTCTTCTGCAGATTCTTCAGAGTGTGTTACCTACTGGTAGCCAAGCGCATAGCCATCTCTGAAGGGGAGAAAATCTGTTTTCACGTAGTTTTTAAGTTCACAGGAAGCTCCCTTTTACTAAACTAACTTCACAACTAGTCAGCAAAAAGTGCCAAGCCTGATGCCAAGAGCAGCATCCTGCTAAAGCCCCAAAATTATTAACTGCTTAGCAGTTGCTCATCCCCAGTTTTCAAAGAGTTAGTTTTGGACCTTACCCTCCATGAGCCAATTCCATAAGAGGTAAAGGAAAAAATGTCGTGGCAGCACCACCACCTTGGAAGGCAAGGGTTGAGGGTTGAGGGGCAGGGGAGGGACAGAGACACTCACCAGCTGATGGGGAAGGATGAGGGAGCAAATGAGCCCCCCCCTTATGTATCTTTTGTTGGGGGAAATTATGTGGCTTGCTGTCACTGATTTCTTTCTAAACTTTCTCAGCAGCTTGTGCTTTCCATGGCATTTCTTTCTTGGTGTGTGTGTGCTTCTGAGGTGATTATGGGTTTTTTTTTACAATTGGCTTTGATGAATTCAGTTTAAGTTATGTGCCTGGCACAGAAGACAGAACCTTCAATGCTGCCATTTAGGCATTTTCTGAGTGGTCCACCAGCATCAACACGTGACATAGAATCTCAGGTTCACAAGAGCTATGGCATCTTGTTCAGAAGAACTAAACACTGTGTGTATGTGGCTGCTATCTTGTGAACTGCCCTGAGACCTGTGAGTATAAGGTGGTATACAAATTTAATAAACGGCAACAACAACAGCCAAGAGGGAGGTGGGGTGGTGGCAGCTCACAGCCTGACTAGGGTATTCTGAGGCAGGGCTGCACCATGGAAGCATAGAGTTGGAAGAGACTGTGAGGGTCACTTCCTGCTGTTGTAGGGAAGCTGCCTTGGGGTCACTTACGATGGAAAGCAGTATACAAAAGTATTAAATTAATAAAACAAGCACGCAACTGCAGGTGAGGGTGTGTCACCCTCCCTTAGTCACCACTTAATGGCAGCCGCATATTACATGCATCTCCGCCCCCTGAACCAAGGCAACGCTTTTATCAGCTTCATATGCCTGTGGTCTCCCTTGGGAGGTGGTGGACTTTCCTTACTTGGAGGTTTTTCAGCAGAGGTTGGATGGTCATCTGTCAGGGATGCTTTAGTTGAGATTCCTGTGTTGCCGGGGGTTGGACTAGATGACCCTTGGGAGTCCCTTCCAGCTCTACAGTTCTATCATTCTATAAAATCCACTTTAAAAAAACCAAAACCCTGGACAAGCAACAACAATGAAAAGTGCTGGATAACAGCCACTTGACAGTGATATTTTATAAGCTTTGTATAAATGTTGGGAAAATAAAACAGGATGATTGCTCAGTTTATGCTCATCCGGAAATGACTTCTATTTTTCTCACATTAGGTTGAATGTTATGTTTGGATAAGATGTAATTTGGGTCATATGATTTTGGTTGTATGAGTCTACCTTGTAACTGGGTTCTCCATGCACAGATGTTGCTTACCCTAGTTTACTCAACCATAATTCACCCCCAATAAAGGTTTATTAACCTTATTTAGCAAGCCATAGTGTGCGCAATGGGATGGACTGGGATCATGGATGAAGCAGCAGCAGCAGCAGCAGCAGCAGCTCTTCACTAAGCACATGGGAAATTGATTTGCCTGTATGCTTCCATTAAAGTAATTTGATTAAGGAAACATACCAAGAATAATATAAACTATGGTTCAATGTTATTTACATCTGAGCAGAGCAGGGGCTTAGAAATACCTTCTGATCTTGAAGTTGCACCCTAATAGGTCAACAGAGTCCCTGGCCAGGATAGAATGAGAATAGGAGTTGCCTAAATGGAAGATGGCGGGTGGCGCTGTGGTCTAAACTACTGAACCTAGGGCTTGCCAATCGGAAGGTCGGCGGTTCAAATCCCCGCGACGGGGTGAGCTCCCGTTGCTCGGTCCCTGCTCCTGCCCACCTCACAGTTCGAAAGCACGTCAAAGTGCAAGTAGATAAATAGGTACCGCTGCAACGGGAAGGTAAATGGCGTTTCCGTGTGCTGCTTTGGTTCTCCAGAAGCGGCTTAGTCATGCTGGCCACATGACCCGGAAGCTGTCTGCAGACAAACTCTGGACCCTCGGCCTATAGAGCACCAAGAGCACCGCAACCCTCCAGAGTTGTCCGCCCCTGGATGGTCAGGGGTACCTTTACCTTTAAATGGAAGATCAGAATAAACAATGTCCCTCGCTTGGGGAGGTTTTGCTTTAGAATGGAATATCGGAAGGCTAGTGACATCACGGGAGAAAGGCCCTGCATTTGTTGCCATAATTGGGTTTTCCCCAGGGCGAATTTTACCCAAAGCAACTTAAGAGCGGAATCTATGACATACCTGCTGCCCTATTAAGCTCATATATTACCAGGAGCACCAGGCTTTCATCATATTCTAGCCTTTTAATCAGACTATGGGAAGTGTAAAAGCAAGAAGTGTGTTAAGCATAATTTTTACGGAGGAAACCAGCAATTCTTTATACCTTTCAAAAGGAAGAAAGAGAGACATCCATCAACCTGTCATTGCAGATTAGATGTCACAAACCTCACCCTGTGGAGCTGCCAGGAATCTGTAAACCTTTTAAAAGCTATGCCTGGTCTTGACTATTTTTTTCTTTCTTTTTAAGGGTTTTATAGATTTTTGTAGAAAACCCTAATAGGCAATGGCTAAAAGGTGTTTTATTCTTGCTAGAGGTCCTTTCTTAAACCTCAAATTAATTAGTTTCTGCCTTATAACTGAGAACAAATAATAGTCTGTCTGGTCCATGGAACTTATCCTAAAACAAGCATTGCTTGATTTTCTTTTCTTTTAAACACCGTGGCTGCCCTTCTGCCTGCTACCCAAACTCTGCCTGCAAACCCCCCCCCCACACTTTCTTGGGAGTAAGGCCCACTAATCTCAAGTGCTATTGGTCTACTCTTTATATCACATTAGTTGGCACTCATCTCCGGGCTGGATTGCAGTTGGTATCTATTAGCTTTGCAGTTTTGAGTGTGAGTGACTTAATTCCTCCTTGGAATGAAAGGGAAAGGTTCTTAAGGTCTGGTATTTACAAACAATAAGAATACAAAGATTAACAGGGTAGACTCCATTTATTACTCATGGGTGGATACAGCAATTATCTTTCTATAAAGCCTGTAGTAAATTGTGCAGCAGCTTTAAACTCTGGGATTATGCGGGTAAACTGCTGTTCTGCTGCAGAGGTCCTGATTCCTGAGCTGAACCGTCAGATTCTTCAGATAACCACTTTATTTTCTGTATTGTTTCCAAGCACATCAAAACTGAAGGAAATTGCATTTTTTCCTTCTCTTTTTTACTTCCAGCTTTCTTTACTGCCTGAATATTTTCAGTGATTATGAGTGTTTTAGAACCATAGCTTGCTTAAGAGTTCAAAACGGCTGAAAAATCTATCTCATGGTTAGGAGCACATTCAAGAAAGCTGCCTGCTGAAATAGGCAATGCAGATGCACACATCCATCCATTCCTTATTCTGTTTAACTGTTGTTTCTTCAGTGCCTCCGGTTTAACCACAGTGATTTTGGAAAGAAATTAAAATTCACCTTATTGATGTTTGACAATAAAAGGATTCCAAAGCAGTATACAATTGGAAGGGTCTTAGACTGGATTAAAAATAAGTATCTCAAATCTGTTATAATGGTTGTGTTTACATTTCTCGCTCTCTCTTCATTCCTTCAAAGTTATCATGTTTCGCAAGCGTTAAGAGAACTGTCTCATTCTGCCAGGAATTGGAGGCATTCCCACTTTAAGCAAGAGATTTTCTTCACTTGCCTTCCCAACTCCCCCTCTTCCAGTCACCCCCTCCCCATCCTCTGATAGTATTGCAACACAGTGTAATAAGACTAGGCTAAAGAGATTGGTGGTGTGGCCACTGCAGGTTTTTATTTTTTTTAAAGGACTGCCATTTTTTAGATCGATTGCATGATGATAATGAATTGATGAAGCCATAATGAAAACCTTATGTGCCTTTGCACTTGTTCTATAACCTCACTTCCCTAAACATTGAGAGGCAAGAGGAAGGGGCTTAAGGAAGAGAGTTGCTTAGATACTACAATATATCAATGGAATTACCAGTAAGCTAGAGACTGGGAATTGCTTGCTTGATGTTGTATAAGTTGTTTCTTCAGCTTTTTTACAATAGTAAATAATTGTCTTGATTGGGCTTTTTTGCAAACTCACAGTGGTACTTTCATTTAAAGGGAAAATGAGAGAGATCAAGGTAAACAAAAATAGTAACTGTGTACGCAAGAGAGAAAATGCAAGCATTCTTGTGAGAATAATGTTGTTCTATTAAATAGGCCTATTGGAGTGGAAAGAAATACCGGTAACTTCCCAAAAGTCTTCCCTCTGGCTTTGAAGTTCAGGTTGACCGCCTTCTCCTGTAAATTACACATTTAAAATATTTCTTACCCGCTCTTCTCTAAAATGAAGACCCAATGCAGTTTGCAGATCAATGAAACAAAACTAATAATATGATGCAAACTGTGACTACCCACTGCTGTAGGTATGCCCAGTGAGATGGGCGCATGTGCATTCTTTTTGCTACTAAGTGATAAATGCTAATGAATAACGAAGTTATTGTGTACAGTGATGCCACCCACTTTGCCTATTTCATTGACATCATTAGACAGCCAACCTCTGTCTTCCAGCGTTTGTCCACAGACAGCTTTCTGGGTCATGTGTTTGTCCACAGACAGCTTTCTGGGTCATGTGGCCAGCAGGACTAAACCGCTTCTGGCACAAGACACCATGACGGAAGGCAGAGCTCACAGAAATGCCATTTACCTTCCCACCGCAGTGGTGCCTATTTATCTACTTGGACTGGTGTGCTTTCAAACTGCTAGGTTGGCAGGAGCTCGGACAGAGCAACAGGAGCTCATTCCATTGCACGGATTTGAACCGCCGACCTTCTGATTGGCAAGCCCAAGAGGCTCAGTGGTGTAGACCACAGCGCCACCTTATTTAGTTATCACTTATTTACCACACATAAAACATGTTTGGTCCAGATGGTATCATATTGAGCTTTACTGTATACAGAATTCCACTGGCCTGCTCCCTTTTGCTGGTATAATCTTAATATTTACAACCAGATGAAGGTTTCATTTTTGGAATAATAAATTTTCAGAGTAGTTTTTACAGTTATATCAAAAATTACTGATTTGGTTATACTATTAGAAATACATTGACAGATAATTATGAAATTATTGTGAGGTTTAATAAGTTAACTGTTTATATTTGGACAACTTTTCTGCTGTACCTTTATTGGAAGGAGAAAAATAATCATTTCCTTAATAACAATTTAAACAATTTATTTAACTAAAACAATAACATTATAGCATATGTATCCATGTTTGTTAACTGATGTGGTTAAATTTAAAAAAAAAAACACTTAGGCTGAGTTTTTAGCACACATGAAAAACTTAAAACAAATCCTTATTTCCTGATGAATAGCCTTTGGACTATAATGTAACTTAAATAGAAAACTATCTTTAGAAAGATTTTTCCTCCAATCCAATTTAAATTTTAAAAAAATACATCTTAAATAAAAAAAATCCGATTTTTTTTAATAAAAAACATTGATTTTTATCCACCCTGCTTTCTAAAGACACTGTGTCTGTCAGCTGTCAACCCCTGGGTGCTTCCTCTTCCTCCTCCTCCCTCCCATTATTTCCTAACTTTCCCCCTCTTCTGCTTCTGAGCTGTGACCTCCCTCAAACCCCTGTTGTAATTCTGAACTGTCTTCCTCTTCTCTGGAAGGGTCAGGCTGGGAAGGAAGTCTCCCCCATTCCTCCTCTTCCCAGTCCCTGCCAATAAGTGATGGGATGGGGCGCTTGGTCCTGAAACTGCCACCCACCAGAGCCCTTGATTTCTTGTTGGCGAGTAATGTCCAGCAAGTTTGCAGGATGAACTGGGGATGTTTGGGAAGTAGAACTGCATGGAAAACTTTCACCAGACAATTGTAGTCCTGAAGAAAGAGGCAAGTGGTGCAAAAATGGGTGGTTTTTTAATATATAAAAAGGGCAATTTATTTAGTCCCCCACACCAGTTGGAGGTTGGTTGCTGCCAGTTCACCTCCCTCTCCTCCCCTGCCCCAATTATATAGGGAAATGTCCCTACCTCTCCTAATTAGAATGATACCATCTGTAGCAGAAACTCTGCCCTGGGCTATTTAAAAACCAACATATTTCCCCTTATTTCAATAAGTGAGTAAAAGTTATGAGGACTATGCAGCGCCTTGTTTGGAGAATTGTAAGAACTTTTCTTACATAGAGCCTAGGGCTTAATTATGTAATTATGTCTCTTGGGTAGATTATATATTTCTTCTCATAATTATGTCTACCCAATAGACTGGAAGGACTCCAAGATTTCTGTTTTCTGTGATAAAAATGGTTTGGCTATGTTTTGTTGACTTTAAAATAAAAACAGCAACCTTGAATAGTCTGGCTCACCAAAAGAGTTCCGTAGGGAAACTAACAAGGAGAGCAACAGTTTATCATAAATAAACATTTTTATTAGTATGGGTTTAATAAACAGTAGCTCTTTTTTTCTGGCTTGTTTCTGGAACCCTGTTAGGGAGGCACTAACTTACTTTTTGTTGATTGGCGTTGATTTATGACACACTTATTTTTCCCTTCGAAATTAAGCTAGGTGGTTGATTTGGAGCAGAATCCTTCTGACATGATGTATTGCATGAAATTCAAGAGCGAAAGATGAATTGCCTGGCCCTGGTGCAGTGGTTATAACATGACTTACTGGCATCACAACAAACTGCCACTACAAATACCTTAGGTGTAGTTCTCCAAAGACTTCCTTTAAAAAGGAGGAGAGGAGGGAGGAAAGGGAAGGGTTAAAGTGATAGAGCTGATTACTAGAAGGGAAAGACAGACCATAGAGAAGAAGATGGCTAGAGCAGGGATGGTGGAAAGCTGTTGGTCTCAGGATGTTGCTGGGCTCCAACTGCCATCAGCCCCGGCCAGTATGGCCAGTGGCCAAGGGTTAAGGGAGTTGTGGTCCAGCAACATATGGAGGGCCAAGAGTTCCCCACCCTTGAGCCACAGCAATCTATGCAGACCCACAACTCAATGAGAATAGTACCATCACAGACCATTTACAACCAGGGAAGTTGTGCAACTCTTCCACTGAGTTTTAAAAAAGTTGGATTTTCTGATGTAGGGATGGGGTGGGGGAAGACTCTTCCACTGAGTTTTAAAAGTTGGATTTTCTGATGTAGGGATGGGGTGGGGGAAGACTATTTTGTTCACAATGTCATACAGATGTCTTGTAAAATGTGAGTGAATAAAGCATGGCTGTTACACCAAGTGTGGAAGCAGCCGAAGAGAAACAAAAAGTAAAAACCAGTGTGCAGAGTTCTTGTTGGCAGTGGAGATTACAAGCATGTTCAGATGCCTTCATTGCACTAAGTCCAGAACTTAGGGAAAACCACAGCTTTTGCAAATCCTCAAAAGTGTGGGAGCACGGCTAGCTGGAGGGAAAACAGGCAGTTCTGCATTGCAGATTGCACTGTGTGCTACCCCTGTGTGACTGGGAGCAGGTGAGCCATGAGCCACTGTTGAGACAGCGCTTCTGCAACACGCACTCCACAGTCGGTCCGTCGTCGTCCCCCACCCCTTGGCGCTACTTATGCCAATAGGGAAAAGATGCACTGATAACATAGATGAAAGACGGGCAGAGGAGAAATGCAAGCAAATTATAAGTCCTGGTCTGGGCTCGAGAGCCACTATTTGCTGTGCAGTAGACACTAAGACAGGGACACTGGTGGCGCTGTGGATTAAACCACTGAGCCTAGGGCTTGCTGATCAGAAGGTTGGTGGTTCGAATCCCTGCCATGGGGTGAGCTCCCGTTGCTCGGTCCCAGCTCCTGCCCACCTAGCAGTTCGAAACCACCTCAAAGTGCAAGTAGATAAATAGGGACCGCTCCAGCGGGAAGGTAAACGGTGTTTCCGTGCACTGCTCTGGTTTGCCAGAAGCAGGTTTGTCATGCTGGCCACATGACCCGGAAGCTGTCTGCGGACAAACACCGGCTCCCTCGGCCTATAGAGCGAGATGAGCGCCGCAACCCCAGAGTCGGACACGACTGGACCTGATGGTCAGGGGTCCCTTTACCTTTACCTAGACACTAGGACATCTCTCAGTTGCAGCTTTCATTTACCCACCCCTTTCTGGGTGTAGATCCTTATTTTAGTTTTGGCATATAGGTGAATTGCAGATGGCATTGAGCAGACCTAGCTCACCCCATCTGCTGACAGTCTGTCCTGAGAAGCTTAGGCAGTTGCTTTCAGCTCAGGATTGCAGGGGGTGCAGTGGGGCAGGTCCTTTATGCAAAGTGACCATAGAGTCCAGCTGTAAAACAGAATAGTTTTCAGGGAACGAAAGAGAAGCCCATTCAGGCATCAGGGACAATAGGCTGTTTCCAATAGATGCCTTCCTCAAATCTTTGGCCAAAATTGTTGTATTCCAGCGCTTTCTGAAAATAAGATGGCCTTTCTCAAATCGTTTGGCCTAAATAATTTGTTGGATTCAGGCTTTCTGAAAATAAGCCGGGGCGGGGGGGTGGGAGGGAATTGTTGGGAATAAGGAGGGGAAATGATAATTCCACACAGCCTCTTCAGGGCTAACTAGAATTTTAATTAAATAATAAAATGTTTATTACGGTCCAGAGACCCAAGAATTCATTATAAGACAGGACACAGTTTTGACAGCCCGCCTTCAGGTTATATAAGCATTATGTACAGACTTAGGAAGAGAGATCATTAGTTCTTGCCACCACCGATAGAAACTTCGCCACTGCTAATGTTCTATCATTTATCCGGTCTTCCAGTAGGAACCTGACATAGTAAGCCTCTGATTTTCCCGGGAAAAGTCTTAACAGGGGTAATATCAGTTCAGCCCTGGCTTGCTCGAATTTCACACAGTGCAGCAAAATATGCTTTACAGAGTCAATGTCTTGGGCACACGAGCACAGTCTAACCATTTAATGTGGAGGATCTATTGCTACTGGAGTCCAATGTTCCCACACCAGTCGGAGATTTTGTTTACAGCAGTCCTGTTGTCTGATGTTTTATTGATACAGTCCTCCTGGGAGCATGTATTGTGATCTTCAGTGGAACTGCAAAGAGGAATTGGCTGAGAACCTGAGGAGCTCTCAGTCACATGGAGCTATTTCCCCCCTTTCCTGGTGGCAAACTCTTTGGAGTTCCTTTTGCAGGCTGCCCTTCTTGAGTCAAAGGCAAAGAGGTTCACATCCAAAGATGTTTCAAGTTTAGTTGCATTTTGCACCTTTAAGAAGTGGACCTTTTACTTTTGTACATCACAAATGAGTGACTGAGTGACACCTGAAAGGGAAAGCGGTTTTAGTCACTGTGAATTCTTGCTATCAAGAGGGCCCACAGTTAGTAGTTTGGCTGGTCAGGGCCATAGTAATCAGTGGGCAACGCACACAGGAATATGCCTCACTCCGCCTGCTCCTCTCCATACTTAATACTTTTCTCTGCAACTTCTTGGCAAGGTTGGCCTTCAGTGTCATGTTGTTATAGTAGGGCAGGACAAATTGCTTTGAGGGTAATTTTTTAAATCTGCAACATAGAAGCTACCCAGAAGATAAAAGCTCATCAGATGGAGAATGGTCACCTATATTTCCCATTGGTAAAAGGTAAAGGGACCCCAGACCATTAGGTCCAGTTGTGGATGACTCTGGGGTTGCTGCGCTCATCTCGCTTTACTGGCCGAGGGAGCCAGTGTACAGCTTCCGGGTCATGTGGCCAGCATGACTAATCTGCTTCTGGCGAACCAGAGCAGTGCACGGAAACGCCGTTTACCTTCCCGCCGGAGCGGTACCTATTTATTTACTTGCACTTTGACATTATTTCGAACTGCTAGGTGGGCAGGAGCAGGGACCGAGCAACAGGAGCTCACCCCGTCACTGCGGGGATTTGAAGCACTGACCTTTAATTGTTAAGCCCTAGACTCTGTGATGTAACCCACAGCGCCACCCGTGTCCCATTTCCCATTGGTACTTGATAACAATTCTTTATGGTTATTTTTGTAACCTAAGAAAAGCCCTTGGGATTAGCTCTCTTTAATCCAGCATCCTACTTCCCACAAGGGCCAGCCAGAGAAAGATGGGAAGCCCACAAGAAGACAGAGCACACGGGGCATTCTGCTACCTGTTGTTCACCTGTGATCAGTACTCAAAGGTGTGGTGCATCTTGGATCCTGGAGAAAGAATGCAGTGATCATGACTAGGAGCCTTCTCCTTAATGTCCTTGCATAATTAGGAAAACCTGAAAGTTGTTTAGCTTTCCCCCTCAAAAAAATGCCCAAAAATGAGATTTTTTTTTTGGTTTACTTGCCAAAGATCCAGGACAAACCACCGCCTTCGGGAAATTTTCCCCAGACGTCACTTTCACCTGGTAACGTCCGGGAAAATCAGGGCATATGGCATATAGTTTAACAATGTGCTGTGTAAAGAAGTTCTTGCTCTTGTCTGACCCAAATCTTTTACCATTTAGCTTCACTGGGTGATGCTGGATTCTTGTATTGTGAGAGAAAAGGTTTTCTGTAGTGAAAGAAATGCTTCTCTCTAAACACTTTCTCTGCATATTGTAAAAGTGCGCTAGATTAGGTACTTAAAATACACCTACACCTTTTACATAAGCTAGGATGAGATTTCTTCAGATAAAGCATTTGTATTTCCACAACCGCCCCACCCCGATGTATGCTATATTTGCTTATGAATCTATCACCTGCAATAATTTCCTGATAAAAATATAACCTAGGGCTTGTCTTCACTGCAGCCTATAGCTTTTTAGACTTGTCCAATGGCAGCTTTTCAGGCTGGCTCTACCATTGCATCTTACTGCCTGCTCCTTTAACTGCTGCCAAATTATATTTGAACCATGTGTTTTGCATGTGTATTACACAGCAGTGCAACATTCCTTGCCAGAATGCCTCCAGGCTTTTTTGGTATGGTTTTCTTCCCTATTCTAATGATTTTTTTCTTTTGCTTGCCACCCTCACAGGTCATCTTTTTAAAAACTTTTTATTTCTCAATCCCGGAGAAAAGTTTGCAACTGCACATTCTCACTAATGCTGCAGCTTTGTGCTGTTCTGCAAGCAAGCAAGAAAACATGAAACACATATGCTAACCCTGTAAAAAAAAAATGTGCTACTTTGGTTGCCTGGCAAAACAGAAAGGAGATGGGCTTAGGAAATACACATGAAGCCAGAGTGAATGAGATTCCGTGTCTAACCTATGTCCCACCAGATGATGTTGGACTCCAGTTCCTGTTAGCCTCAACCAGCTTGGCCAATGGCCATGGATAATGGGAGTTGTAGTCCAGCAACATCTGGATGACTACAGGTTCCTCATCCCCATCATAAAGGAAACAAGTAAAAATGGGTTGCACGCATATTTTTAACACTGCCAGCTGACCCTGCAAAAGGAGAAGTCATGCATTTCCAGTCTGGCAAGATGTATGAGGTGTGCCTGTGTTTGTGCCAAGACTTGTCACTGCAAGGGAAATGTGTGACTTCACTCTTTGGAAATTGAATTAGAAACATGAAAAGCAGACAAAATGATTGTGACCACATAATTATCTTGATTTTATTGAGTGCTTTTGTATCATGTGAAGTTTCAATACAAACATTGCTCCTCTTCCAAGTAGTGAAAATTGATCAAAACCCAATGGTTCCTACATCACTTCACAATATTACTTGATTCTGGACAGCTGTGGACCGAGGGTGAAATCCTAAATCCTAAACATGCTTAATAGAGAACAGTTCCCATTGAACTTAGAGGGACATGCATCTACATAAAAATGGTTAAGATTGTGATGTAAATCAGATTCAACTCCGCACTTGATTACCCATCGTGAATTTTGGTGCAGACAATTCCTTTATTAGGACGGCATGCTGCATTCATTACCCTGCTATATATGGCTATCCTTCCCAAAGTTCTCTGCTCTTTCCCCTTGTGTCCAGATGAATCCTGGCATCATAGCCCTTTGCTCCCAAGCTTCGTCAGAAGTGACTGAACTCCATGTGCACAGAATCCACCTTATTTGTACACTCTTTGAATCCACCTTATTTGTACACTCTTTGCAAAGTGTTTTCACTCAGTCAAACTGACTTCCCATTTCCTACACACATCATGTCATTATGGCAACAATTTTTCGTAGGGAGAGGCACCAAAGCAAAAAGAGTTAATGTGTGAAGTCCAAGCCTTTTTATCCCGTGGATTTACAGCAGTTTCTACAACTCATCCTTGTTTTGTACCACCAGGAGATGGAGTTTGTCGTGTCTTTCTTAGCACACAGCCTGACCTCAAATTCTCTCTATTCCCCCCATTTGCACAGGAGGAGGACTTCTGCTTTCACACATACGCATAGAGGTATCTGTAACTTCTGCCCTCTGGACTGTTTTAAGAGGCTTGTGCCAAGACAGAGGGTATTAGGAGGCTGGCAGTTGGGGAGGAATGAACCATCTCAGTTTGGGAAGATCTTCCAATGATACCCTGTCTACAGGTAGTGAAAGTGAGCATTTTCATGACGTTGTGGGCACATTTTTATATAGTCATTCAGTTGCTGGGGACCACTGTAGCTCCTCTGAGATCTCTTGTTTATCTCTCTCTCTCTCTCCCCCTCAAATTTTATACCCAGTTCTTTAGTGCAGGAGGATTTTGGAAGCAGCATGGTAATTTTGAGAGTTACGGATTCATTATAGCAATGGCAACATATCATTAAACAATTTAATGCCAAGGTTTGGAGTAAAGGTGCAGGGAAAGAGGGAAGGGCAGTGATGGCAGGGGCAGGGTAGCCTGGTTTGCTTCATGTTTTGTGAAGAGTTTTGGGATTCTGAAGGAAGGTGGACGCAGCAGGATTTGGGAACATTAACTTCATATTTAAGCATGGCTTTCATATCAATGAGGTGCAATGTTTATATAGATCTCTATGCTGAAGAGCGTTCCACTGTAAATAGAAGCCAGTATAAAAAGTGGGAAGGAGAAATATCTAACTTAGGTGGTTACACAGAAAGAATATTGAATAGAATTACCTGAGAACTTACAGTATTAATGAAACCACTATTACAATCTCAATAAAATCCAATTGAGAAATCATTTTATTGTATCTTCGTGTGTACAGCTTCTCGCCACTTAACTACACTTATAGGGCATCCACTTGGGTTTGGTTTTTATGCATTTCTTCACCAGTCCCCCTTTCCAAGAAGAAGAAAATAAAGTTTTGATTAAAAATCCTACTGAGGAAGGAAAGTAGTTTAAATTCCTAAGGTAGAATGCTCAATAAATCAATTTTGCAAACTTCCAGAATTTATTTGAATGGCCTCACTTTACATCAAACTCCTTCTTCTCTGCCTATACAAGGAGCATTTCCCCTAAATACCTTTTGAGCATTGACAAGTTTGGCGCTAGCAGGGCCTGTGAGGGAAGGTGAGGTGATTACCTCAGGCAGCAGGATCCATTGGGGCAGCCGATCCTGATGTCAAACTTGCTTCCCCTCCTTGTTTCTGATGTGGAGCTTCCATCACCCCTTCTTCCCTATCAGGGAGGGGTTGTACCATTTTGGGGTTTGCCTCAGGAGATTCCAACTAGGCAGGTGGTGGACTCTCCTTCCTTGGAGGTTTTTAAGCAGGGGTTGAATGGCCATCTGTCATGGATGTTTAGCTGAGATTCCTACATTACAGGTAGTTGGACTTCCAACTCTACAATCCTGTGGTTCTACATGCATCTCTCATATATTGTGCTTCTGTAGAGAAGAAGTGGCAACATTTATGAGTTTTCAGAATTTTGACCAGCATGTGAGATTTGTTAAGTAGCCTAACAATTCAGTAATTTGTTTTGGTTAAGCAGTGCTACAAACCTTTTCTTGTACTGTGAAATCCTCTTGCCCTGCCACTTTCCCCAAGGGAAAACCTGGTCTTTACCGTTGAATCAGAGCAAACGTCAATCGGGTTTTCTTTGGATTGATGTTTACTCTGATTCAGTGCTAAAGAGTGGGTTTTCTGGGGGAAAGTGGTGGAGCAAAGGCACAACTGCTCAGACAGGTCAAGAAAGCATGAAACAAGTGGGGAAATGGATGAGCCCTCTGTGAGAGTCAAGATCTGTTGACCTGTTGTACCTGTGCAGAGCAGGAGATGTGGAAGGTTGGCTGTTCGAATCCCTGTAACAGGGTGAGCTCCCATTGTTCGGTCCCAGCTCCTGCCAACCTAGCAGTTAGAAAGCACGTCAAAGTGCAAGTAGATAAATAGGTACCACCCTGGTGGGAAGGTAAACAGCATTTCTGTGCGCTGCTCTGGTTTGGCCAGAAGCAGCTGCCATGCTGGCCACATGACCCAGAAAAACTGTCTGCGGACAAATGTCGGCTCCCTCGGCCAGTAAAGTGAGTGCTGCAACCCCAGAGTCGTTCACGACTGGACTTAACTGTCAGGGGTCCCTTTACCTTTACCCTTTTTTTAACCTGTGCAGAGCCTCTGCATGGTGCAGCTCAGGATCTTGCCTGCCTATTAAGCCAGGCTGGGTTTCAGCCTGGTAAGCTGTTACACACACTAGCCTGGATATGGAGAAGGCTTCTCCGCCCTTCTTCCTGCATGCAGCATCTTGAGCAGATAGAAGGGAGAAAGGGATTAATGCAAGATCTCAACTAGATCATACATGACAAATCACCACCAGCCTCTGCTTAAAAACCTCCATGGATGGTGGAGGGAGGAGGAGTCTCGTGGAAGTCCATTCCACTGTCAGAGAGCAATTACAGTCAGAAAGTTCTCTCTGATGTTGAGTTGGAATTTCCTTTCTTGTAACTTGAAGTCATTGGTTCGGGTCGTAGCCTCCAGAGCAGGAACAGATCATCTCTAGGGATGAGGGTGGAAATGTTTGTGCTTGTTCAAATGGGGGATAGGTAGAACTGGACACTGAGAGTGCAGGGGGACATTATATCAGTTCAGGAAGGCTGAAGCACCGTAGGGTGAAGCACATACATCAAAGACATTTGGAGAGAGACACCATATATAAATGTTTATAAACGAAGCCTCTGATCCAAGATGGGTGAACTGGAGTGGTTGGTTTTAAAAGATGGAATAGATATAAAGGGCATATAGTGGAATGGAGACAACCAGTGAGACATGGTTATCTCCAGATAAAAGCTCCCTAGGAAGGGCAGGGAAGGCCCTACTGGAGGATACAGAATCCAGAAGGATTCTTTCTCATCCACAGACTTGATGTGGGTGGTGATAGTGTCATCCTCCTGACAAAAATGTCCAGGGTGAAATGGGGAATGAAATCAAGGAGACACCCAAAAGATGAAGTGGTGCAATACTGAGTGACTTCAATGGCTGGCCCATATACTGGTGTGTTTCAGTCACAACGAAGCAAAATGTCTAGATACCCTGTGTGACTGTGCTCTGGAACAATTGGATTTAATCTTAAGTGTCACCCAGGACCTGGTGCAAGATATAAATGTTGAACTGATCAAGAACAATGAACATAATGCTATGAGATCCAAGATATATGTAAGAGGACAATTGCCAAGAAGATGCAACACGGTCATATTTGACTTCAAGAGAGGACAGTGAAGAGGGTCATATCTCTTTATAGAGATTGTCCAAAACCACAATAAAAGAAGTTCAGCTAGCATGTGCATCACAGATCCAGAAAGGTGCTGCCAGGACCAAGAGGATGCCAGCTTGATTAATGAGGAGGAGCTGTTGGAGGCAAGAAGTCTTCTTTGATAATATGGAAGTCTTGTCCAAAAAAGAACACAAATTTTGGCAAAAGAAACACAAGCAGCAATAAGGGGGTTGAAAACCAACCAACCAAAACCAAGCAAGAGAGGTGGCTGGATCTTTGGATGATAAAGGGAGTCAAAGGTGTGCTAAAGGAGGAAAACGAGATGAGCGCCGCAACCTTAGAGTCATCCGTGACTGGACTTAACTGTCAAGGGTCCTTTACCTTTTTAGAGGAGGAAAAGGAGGTTGCAAAGGAGTTGATTGATTTTTTTACATCCATCTTCACAATAGAAGACGTAGGGCAGGTCCCTGCACCTGAGGAACTGAGGCAAGTAGTGGTGATAAGAGGTGAAGTTAGTGGCCTTATGGACTAATTGCAAATTGACAATCACTGGGTCCAGATGGCACCCACTAAAGAAAGCTATGTTAATTTGCCAATCTTCTAACAAAAAAGTAACTTATCCACAAGATCAGCCTATATATATGAATATTAAAAAGTAACCAATGTAAGGCAATTTTTTTAAAAGGACTTCAGATGGGATCTAGGAAATTACAGTCTGGTTAGCTTAATGTCTGTTTCAGGAAAACCAGTGAGAAGCATTATTAAAGACTTAGTCTTTCAAAAAGCTTTTGAAAAAATACCTCACCAAAGACTCAGAGTAAGCTTAGCAGTCATGGCATAAGACGAGATGTTCTGGTTAACTGGTTAAGGAACAGGAAGCAGCAAGTAGGAATAAAAGTGCAGTTCTTCCAATGGAAGGATGTAGAAAATGAAGACCCCTAAGGATCAGTATTTAGACATGTGCTTTTTAACTTGTTCATCAATTGTCTACAGTTAGGGGTGACAAGTGAGGTGTCCAAGCTTGCTGATGACACCAAATTGTTAAAGGTGGTTAAAGAAAAGCACTTATTAGAAGGTCTAAAAGGATCTCCCCAAACTGGGTGTATGGACTTTAAAATGGAAAATGCAAACCCATGTAAGCGAGTGTAAAGTGATCCTAATTTCACTTATACCCTCCTGGGGTCTCAACTGGCAGTGACTGACCAGGAACAAGAACTTTAGGTTGTAGTGGATACAGCTTGATGAAGATGTTGATCCTGCTGCAGAAATGGAGAATTCCATGTTAGGGATTATTACGAAAGAGACTGAAAATTAAACTGCCAATGTCATGATGTCATTATACTAATCTGTGGCGGGGCCACACTTGAAATACTGTGTGCAGTGCTGCTTGCCTCCCCTCAAACATTTGGGTCTTTCTAGTTTGGAAAAAAAGTGAGTAAAATGAGGGACAAGCTCAAGGTCTATAAAATTATGCATTGTTGTGTATGGAGAAAGTCGACAGGGACCATCTCTCTCATATATATATATATATATATATATATATATATATATATATATATATATATATATATATATATATATATGAGAGATGGTCCCTGTCGACTTTCTCCATACACAACAATGCATATATATATAAAACTACAACACAGGGCCATCCAATGAAGCTGAAAGTTGGAAGATTCAGGATTAGTGAAAGTATACAGTGCATATAGTGCATAAATAAATAAGAATTATGAAATTTCCTCCTGCAACCAACCTGACCACCAGCCTGCATGACTTTAGAAGAGGATTAAACAAGTTCCTGGAGGATAAGGCTATGAATGACTTCTAGTCATGATGCTTCTGTTCCACCTCCACTGTCAGAGGCAGTATTGCTTTGAATATCAGTTGTTGGGCCTCACAAACAAGAAGAGTGCCTTCTCACCCTGTTCCTGCTTGTGCATTTCCCACAGGAATCTAGTTGGCCACTGTAAAAACAGGATCCTGGATTAGATGGGCCTTTGGCTTGATCCAGCAGAGTTCTTGCGTTCACATGCAACATTCTTGTACTCGTGTAAGCGATTTACTCATGTATAAGGAAAATGACACAAGTATCTTCCATGTAGGGTTATTGTGATGGGTGAAAGAGTCTGTAGTTCTCCCCTTGCACCAGTTCCAGGTTAAAGCTAAAAGTTCTTTGGTCCTTGCAGTAAAATAAAATAAAATGAATACTACATTGTTCAGTCATGCTAACAACACTTTTATTTTATGATTTGCTGTTTCCAGGGCACAGACAGAAGCTTGATGACTCTAAACCTAGTTTGTTCTCTGAGCGCCTCAGTGATTTAGGGCGCATTCCTCATCCCAGTATGAGAGTAGGGGTCCCGACTCAGAGCCCACGGCCCTCTCTGAACTCTGCACCAAGCCCTTTTAATCCACAAGGACAGAGTCAGATTACAGGTAAGAGACAGAACCATGGGCTTGTATGGGCCATGGTAATGATTAATTATAGTAGGCCTTTTATTGTTTCAAAATGTAGAAAAATAACTGTTGCAAAGTGAAAGGTATAAGCAAATGTAAGCTAGTTGGGAATAGATTTTTCTGTAGCATTCATGACAAAATCATTCTTGCTTGCAGTCAAAATTGGGGGTGAGATGAAATGGGGAGGAAATTCTCATCTTTCAGGTCTCATTCATGGAATTGGTCTACATGCATTGATAAAAAAATGTAAATTTTCCAGCTATACATGTTTATTTAGGATTGCTCTTTAGGATAGTTTGCACAGCATTGTCATTCTGCGTCCTCCCCCCCCCCACAACCTTACCCCATTTATTATGTGACATTGTGGCTTCTCTCTGGCATCCATAGCTATGCATCTCTGTTTCAGTGAACTATGAACCAGGCCACATTGAGAGAGGCATACATTTTCAAGCCTTTCACTATTCAAAACAATGTGTGTAGGGAAAGCAGAGAAAATCTAAAGCGCTGAGGTCCATATAAAAAGAAGCGGTAGCAAACCTAGGCCAATTGTTACCACACACACAAACACACTTGGGTGAACTTCTCTTTGTTTATATACAATTTTATTCTAAAGATCCCAATAAAAAGGTGGAAAGCCATTTTGTGGGTTGGGGAGAGGAGCGGGAAATGTTAATGAAATGCAGCCCTTTTTTCAGTGCAAGCCCCAATTTTGTGTTATCCTGTAAAAATAGAAGTCTGAGTCTATACAGGCATGTCTTTAGTTCAGGCCCATTTACACATACTACTAGTGACATGAGTTTTTAACTGTTTCAAGCCACATTGAATGATGGAAATACACTGGAAGGGCAGCGAGGCAGGCAGGCAATAGGGAGATAAGTTTTTAAAATTAGTAAATAAAGTGATGTGATCCTAAATTGTTGTGGTACACATCTGAAGATCTGAATTCTGTGGTTGGAGTTCATCCTCTGGCTCCTTCCCACTTAGTTGTTGCCCAGCAGGGAGGTTAATGACTGAGCAGACCAGACCCATCTCCTTGGATTCTGCTGTTCATATCACAGAAATGTGGGGTTTTGCCATGAGGAGGTGGCCCTCGTTCTGCACTGACTCTTTGTTTGATTGTTATATAATACTAGACCAGAGACTGAGAATACGGTGACCATTTTATGTTGTCACGTGGATGGATCCTAGATTCTCCTGTAACTTTTGAGATGTCACATGCTGCCCTTGTTCACATAAATGCTTTCCGTAGAACAATCTGCTGCTGGCTTATGATTAAAAACATACCACTTTTTGTTCTGAGTCAAGAGCAGCACATTAAAATCCTGCAAATGGTAGATGCTGTTCTAATTAATGAGGGTATTGAATACTATAGAGAATGTTAGGAGTTCACCATTCACTCTATGTAGCTAAAGAACCAGCAGTGGAAATATTACAATATCTCTTCTAAATAAGTGTAAGTCTGCAGATGATAAGAGCTAGCACTGCTTGGCAGAACACAGCAATTTGTACTTAGAAGAACATACATTCCCTGCCAAACATTTGAAAGGTGCTTTGCCTTTTTGGATAGTGATTATTTCTGCCATGCTTGAAAGTTTGCATTGAGCTACACAACTGCATATTTCTGATGCTGCAATTTGTGCCCAAACCCAGTGTACTTTTGCCACCTACTATAATCCAAAGCCTTCTGTGCTGAAATATCACTGGAAGAGGTATTCAGGAAGAAAGGCACACTAGCACAAAGAGGTCTGTAAATCAGAAATCAAGTACTGCACCAAACATCCAGTACAACTTGCATAAAATAGTATAAACAAAATAAAAAGGTGCTACTGGAAGGAATTCTTTTTATTTTTTATTTTGTTTTGACTATGGCAGACCAACACGGCTACCTACTTGTAACATAAAATAGTATGTAATGCCTTGATTTATAGTAAAAATAGTGGGCAGGTTTCATCTAATGAGCCCTGTCAGTGGAAGCCCCTCCACTTTATGCTTGCCATATTTCAAAAAGTAAAAACCAGGCCACCCTGAAAGTTGTTGAGCCTGCAGAGAGAGGAGGAGAAAGGCTGAAGCCCATGCACACTGCTAATGGGATTCTTTGAGTGAATCTTGCCCTTTGTGCCCATTGGGAGTGGTGGTGAACATGCAGAGTTTTATATAGTAGAAGGTCTTCAGCTATAGAGTTCTACCAGCTCAAATCTTCATAATATGCAATCAGTCAAGCATTTGTAAAAATACTTTCTTCTCAGTGACAGAGGTAGCTCTGCACAGGGAGTAGTAGTAGTACTCCACAATATCATGCCCAGATAGTATTCTGGGATACCACAAAAAAAACACATGCTGTGCTGAGAAATTACTCCAGAATCAGAGTACTGTAATCAGAACTTTGATATTAGTCATGTTTATTGATTTTGCATTATGCATTTATTATATAGCACTTCTCAACAGATTCCTCCTCCTGGGGGCTTCCTTGCTAAAATAGACACAAGGAAACAACACAAGGAGAGAGAAATTGAGGCAGGGGGTAAATCAGGAGAAGAATATTTGATTACTTCAACTGCAGGTTCTTTGGCTTAATTGCAGTAGGGAATCTGGAATAATTAAGGTTACAGGTATCTGAAGAAGTGTGCATGCACACGAAAGCTCATACCAAGAACAAACTTAGTTGGTCTCTAAGGTGCTACTGGAAAGAAATTTTTATTTTGTTTTGGAATAATTAAGACAAGAAATGCATCAGTTTCTACAAAGCAAACATAAACACAATTGCTTCATTTCTGATTGTTCAGTTAAATTGCTTACTTTATTCCAGGCATGCTCTCCCACAAGTAATGCATGATTTACTATAGATAGCCTTGAGTATCCCTATCAAATCCTTTCTGAATAATGATGAAGTAGATGTTGACCCAAGTATTACATTTCATTTTCTTTCCATGTTCCATATTTTAGTCCCCATTGAATCCTTTCCAGCATGCATTTGTTTTTTTATAAGATTTTTATTATTTTCAATAGAACAAAGAAAGAAAACAGACATTACATAAACATCAACACAAAAAACACAATACATAGTAAACAAAAAACAATATAAAAACAACAATAACAACAACATCAAAAACAATGGAATACAAACCTAAAATAACACCTATCTTTGCACTTTTCTTGTTTCAAACTTCTCTGTTATGGGGGACTTCCCCTGTTCCCTCCACTGCCTTCATCATCATATAAGTATTTTTAGTAGCTTTATATCTTTTTCCCTTAACTTTTATCATATTCCTTAATAATCTTTGGATAATCTTTGGAATTACTTAATCCTGAATACATCATATCTTATAATCACTATCTTCAGATATTCTTATACAATTAAATCATTTCTCACAAAAAAGAATTATTCAAAACAATTTTATCTCACTTCACCTGCTAAAGCCGATCCTTTTTGTTAATTCTGCTCAAATATTCAAATATTCAATTTTACACATTTAAGTAGATAGTCCTTAAATTTCTTCCAATCCTGCGACACCGTCTCCTCCCTCTGGTCTCGGATTCTAGCGGTCAGTTCAGCGAGTTCCATATAGTCCATTAACTTCATCTGCCATTCTTCTACTGTTGGGATCTCTTCACCTTTCCACGTTCTTGCCAATAAAATTCTAGCCGCTGTTGTGGCATACATAAAAAATGTTCTATCCTGACTGGGTATCTCTTCGTTAGTCATGCTCAAAAGCATGCATTTGTACTGTATTTAGATGTGTACACAAATCTAGTGTATACACATTTAGTTCTCTCTCTCACACACTGTATTTACTGATAATGATTTTAAACCCTCTGTAAAACATGCAGAATCTGGCAATGCAGGCATGGATTGGTAGAAGGTCATTTTTATTCAGGAGGGCGTTTTAACTAGTGCACTGCAGAAGCAACACTGAAAGGCCATTAAATACAAACTCTCCAATAAGGTTTGATGTTTCCTGAGGAAGTACAGACCCAAATGAAAGCCAGTACATTGATCATCAATAAAAACCCTTCTCAAGTCCAAATTTTATGCTGGTATGCTGGCTACTCCACCAGCCCTACACTCACAAAACATGTCTGCATGTATGACACCTCTGTCATATATTTTAGTTTTTCCCCTTTCTAAAATACAGCTGGCCAGGATTATTCTATATGAGACAGGAAAAGCCAAAGGCATGGTGGTAAGAATGTGGTCAGTGTGCCTGGTGGAATTTCAGTGGAGGAGTTGTAGTAGGAAGTGTAAGTAGGAGTTAAGTGAGGTTTCATGCTCCATCACCACTGTGCCAACATATGATCTATAGGCAATCTGTGACTTCAGTAACCGAAATAACAGCATGCAAAGTCAAGTGGTCTGAACCATGAGAAACAGTTTTTTAAACCTCAGCAGCACACAGTTTTCATTTCTCAGGCTTGGGGAAATATCCTATTAATTCAATATGCTTGGGTTTAAAAGATGTTTGGCTGGCGTATTTAGGACCAGATCTATATTTTGCTCTCTGCAAAGTCTGTTGCTGTGCCATGCTTCTTGATGTGGAGAGTGTGCTATTGTCAGTTCAAGTTGTTTTGACAGTGTTATGAGCGAAACCATGAAATCGCATAAATTCTGTCACGGCAGCAGGGGAAATTAACAAATGGGAGAAATGTTATTTCCAAAGACTTTGGTGTGTTTGATGCAAATATTCCAATTTGCATTAACACACTGAGACTTGAGGGGCTGTTGGTCATGTTGGCTGGAGCTAAAGAGGTTTCTATGAGTTGCTGGACTTTTCTTGTTGGTATTTAGATTGTTTTGTTTTGAAGATGTTGGTATTTTGTGATGGTTGTTTAATGGGTTTTATTGTATGTATATATTATTGTTGTAAGAAGGTTTGAATATACATTCTGAAGAAAACGAGGGAAATTCTTATTTGTCCAATTATGAGACTAGGTGTTGCCATCTGTCCACCTGTCACTGGAGTACTCTATGCAACTGTGAAATTTTACACTTGTGTGTTTGCTACTCCACCAGCCCTGTGAAACGCCACGCTTTGGAGAATATTAACATACTATATTAATGCTGTCTAGCCAACATTGTGTTCCATGGGAATCTATAGAATGCTTTATGGATTCCTGTAGTTGCCTTTTCTCTCTGACCTTAGCCACTTCCATGGGTGTCATGGCACTGGGCTGATTTGTAGCCCCACCACTTCCCCGACCCTCTCCAAAACATCCTGCTTAGATTTTTGTGGGTTTCAACCGTTTGCACGGAGTATTGTAGTCAGTAGCTGTGTTGCAGTGTTATACAGAGTAGTTGCTTATAGATGTTTGGATCTATAAGATGATTGTCTGGAGGAGAGGAATAAAGTACATTCTCACGACTGTGGTCTCTCTGGAGTAGAGAAATAAAGGGAGCTTCAAAGTGCTATTTTTAAATGCAAATACATGACAGTCTTGGGTTGTTGGCAACTGTCCATTGTGACCCTTTGGGAACAAAGGTTCTGGTGGCCTGTCACTAAAATTGTTCCTATTGTTTGTTATGTTCTTAAGGCTAGCAGTCAATTATTTCTTTTCACAAGCTTGGAAAATATTGATTCTGTAGTTTTCATTATGCATGAGAGCAGTCCATATGGAGGATCGGGCTTTTAGCCCTGGGGCAACTAACCTGTTGCTCTGCAGATGTTGTTGGGCTACAATGCCCATCATTGCTGGCTGTTGGCCAAACTGGCTTTGGCTGAGAGGAGTTGAAGTTCTGCAGCATCTGGGGGGCCACCCCGTCTTGGCCTGTCAACCTGGCTTGCATACTGCTGTAACCACTTGTTAGATTTTCAAATGGTTCCTGTTAACATGCTCATGGTTTTGCCGGCGAGGTTCAGGGAGAGAAAAGGTACACGGAGAAAGCAAAGGGAGCAGCTGGCGGGGGGGGGGGCGGGGCGTGTAAGCTTGCACTCTGCTTGTCAACTGGAGGAGCCAACTTGCTTTGTGTCACACACTACTGCTGATCTCTGTGGGAGAAAGCAAGTCAGTTGTAAAGAGCGACACAACTGTAATCATGCCCCAAGTATGGTTAACTCCCCATGTCACATACCCTGGTTTTGCTTCAATGCCAGGCAAACACTCTTAATCTATTATTTGAAGATGCACCTGTTTACACAGGCATTCCCTTGACGCCTTGACCCTAATTACTGCTTTAATTGCTGTGCTTATCTAATGGAATTTTATCACCTATTTTAATAATGGGTGTTTACTTTTTAATATTTTAATGGGGTTCTTTGTTGTATAACAGTTTAAGAATAGCCCTATTTACGAACTATTTGGTGTAAGATCTCTGCAAAACCGGAAGCAGTGTCCCGGTTTGCAAAGTTTACCTCAGTCTATGAACGGAATCTGAACGGTGGAAGGGCACCGGCGGCGGGAGGACCTCATTAGGGAAAGCGCGCCTCGGTTTAAGAACGGTTTCGGTTTAAGAACGGACTTCCAGGAACGGATTAAGTTCATAAACCGAGGTTCTTCCACCCACTGTGTATATATATTTATGTACTTTAATTATAGTATATTTTGTATTGATCGTGGTGTGTTTAGTACATGCTTGCTTATTTTAAATGGTTTTTATTGTGTTTTCTGATTATGAGTTTTTGTAAGTAGCCCAGGAAACTGATTGCAGGATGGGGCAGAAATCCTCCAAGTCCGGCAAGAGGGATTGCAAAAGATCAGATTTTTATGATCCTATAGTCTGCTATCTTGTTACTGAAGCTTTTGCTTCTTCTACATGGTCTCCCTTGGGAGGCTTTCTCCTTCCTTAGAGATTTTTAAGCAGAGGTTGGATGGCCATCTGTCATGGATGCTTTAGCTGACATTCCTGCATTGCAGGGGGTTGGACTAGATGACCCTGGGGTCCCTTCCAACTCTATGATTCTATATACAGTGGTACCTCTGGTTGCGAAGGGATCCGTTCCAGAGCCCCGTTCGCAACCTGAAGCGCTGAATCTGCGCGCGCGGGGTGTGATTTGGCGCTCCTGCACATGCGCGAATCGCCAAACCCGGAAGTAACCCATTCCGGTACTTCCGGGTTCGCCGCGTTCGTAACCCGTGCTGAACGCAACCTGAGGTATTCTTCCAGTTGCTGGTTTAAAGTACACAGCATACTCTGTCCTCTTTCTTTCATCCACTCTGCACAGATTCCCCCAGGACATCTCATCCTTCTTACCTGCTCACCTGTCTCCTTTGTGCCTTTGTATGGACCTGTGTGACAGAGTGGTCAGGTGTCTGTTTATACTTCACAGAGGACTGTCCTCTGTTTTAAAGGGCTCTCAGAGGTGTGCTCTGCTTGAGGGCTGTCTGGTCCAAGTCTGGTTTAAAGATAAACAACCATAAAAAGGGAGATCAGGAGCCCTCAAGTTGCCCATCAAGAGTTAGCAGTGCTTGGTTAGCAAATTGAGCAGACATACCAGTCAGCTGGTGCTTCCCCAACTATGATGAGATGTATTGCATTTCTGTTTAAATTATATAGAAAATATTTGCATGGACAGGCAGAGTCCCCCCAGACCCCTGGGCGTCCCCTGAGTGAATAATGACTCTAGACAACGTGCTATGGGGTTAAAATTGGCCACAACTTTATTAAGATTCAGATGTTGGGAGACCTTGGCTCAGGCATTGGGCCCTCCCAGCCCCCAGCCGGGGATCTGACTTCAGGGTTATCCAGAATGTGTGGGGATTGGGCTGACTCTGGAGAACATATGTTCAAGCAGAGAGCCTGCCCCCCATTTGCCGCCACTGGTGGGGGAGAGCACTGACAACCTCTCGGTGTATGGTCAATGCCTCCCCCCAGACCCATTTAATGGGGAACCCTGGTATCACCACCCCAATGGGGGTGTGGGGTCACCGCCCCACGCCCCCCCCAATTTAGGAGATGACTAAAGGATTCCGCCCAAGGCCTGAAACCACCAAAGTTGTGACGTTTTGCTACGGGAAAGGCGAAACCTGCCAATGCAGGGAAATTCCTTTCCGGCCCTTCAACAGCGGTCCTTGACATAGCAGTGCCTGCGTACCTGTGGAGAAGATTGGTTAACCTGCAAAATAAGAGTTAATTGAGTGAGTGGAGGGTGGGAGCCCAACTGCCACTTACGGGTAAGCTATGCCTTCTATTGTGTGGGCAGGGTGGTCCCTCCCCTTACCTGGCCAATCCCTCTGGCAACGCCCTGCCCAGGTGAGATTGGGCAGTTGACTGAGGTAGGCGGAGATGCCAGGTATCCAGCATGGGGAGGATGAAGCCAGCCCGAACTACCAGGAGGCACACTGGGATCCAGGGGGCTGCGCGCGACCACACAAATTGGCCCCCCAATTGATGTGGGGAGCAGTCATTATAAATTTGCACTCACACTTTTCCTCATGGAAACTGCTGTTTTGAAATATTCCATTGTGCCACCTCTCAGAAGTTAGTATGTTGGTCATCTCATGCATGTATGTCATGGCATCTCAGCAGCTTGACCACACCTGTGAAAGTGCTGCAGGTAGGCAGAGAGGCAACAAGCGGTTTAAAAATTAGTTGAAGGGACACTAGAAAGGCTATTATGAGTGCAACTTGAATTTGTGTCTGCTTACGTGAAACACTAAAGAGAGTGTGACTCTTGTGCAACAGCTGTCACTCCCACCCTGGCCTGCATGTTGATTGGGCCTCTTTGAATAAAACAGTGAAGACAAGGGTCAGCTAACAGTCAGTGTATCAGCAAACTCATGGAAGAAATGAATAAGCGATGTTTGACATTTCCTGTTCTCATAGAACCTACACGGTAGGGAATTTGCAGTTTGCATATTATTTAAGGCTTCACCCCTTAAGCTACTTGTTGCAGCCAAGCTATGCATGAAGTTAAGCAATGAAGGGAGCAACATGCCCCCCTCTAAATAACCTGCTATGAAGGCAGCAGTTTTTGTCCATCTCATGCAGGGGGAGCAGAAATGTTTACAGAAGGAGGGCTGCTGTTAGTAATCACCCCCAAATATTTTTAATGGCCCTGTTTTGCTATTCAGAAACTTAATAGTTTTCTCCGCTGGTTAGTCTGCTTTTGACTGTCTGCTATATAGGACAGAGGGAGGATGGGTGAGTCGCAGGCTGTTTTTCTTGCTCCTCTAGCATCTGTATGTGCTTTCCCCTCCTCCCGTGTCAGCACTGAGCATTCCTCTGGGCAAAACCAGTCTCCTTCTGATTAAACAGCTCTGGGGGTTCTTGCGTTTTCTTTGCCTTTAACAAGTGGGAAAGCATGCTGTGCTTGTCAGAACTCATGATGATTTGTGAGTGAGCTTGGAGCTTCTGGCCCACAGAGACCCACACACGACTGGGTCTCTCACACACACCACTTGAAATAGCAAGAGAATAAGGACAGGAAAAGCCACCTGAGCAATTCCTCAGTGGCCATTACTTTCTTTATATTACACAGCTAAATAAATGCATGTCTTTGCCGAAGTAGACATCCAAGCGAAGTAGACATGCATGCAAAATGCAATGCCTGCAAAACTTGCTGTACAATGCTATTCCCTTAGAACTACTTCACACAGCAGGGGCGGAGCAAGGGGGGCGTTCGGTTCCTGGGTACCGCCTGGGGGGGGTGACACTCGTGGTGGGGCCCTGCCCCCGTGATTGGTGCAAAGCTGAGCCGAGCCTAAACATTGCTTGGCGCGCAGCAGTGGCTGGCTTGCTTGCTTGGCCGGCCGCCGGCGCCTGCTTACCCCCCCTTTTTAAAAAAGGACTTTTTAAGCGCTCGGTGCCACAGCACAGAGCCAAGGGGCGGGCCAGCGAGGAGGGGTGTCACACAACGCCCCTCCTCGCTGACCTGCCCCTCGCCTCCGCGGCACATGCGCCATTCGCATCAGGACGCACACACGCTGCGGAGCAATGCCCTGCACCCAGGGGTGCCTCCACGTTTGCTGCCCTAGGCAGCCGAGTTGCACAGTACATTTATATCAGTTAATTGGCAGATATCTAGAGACATAAGTTACATGGATCTCTCAGTCTATCTATAAACCTTGAGTGGTTCTGTTTGGTTCGATTCTAAACAGCTATATTGAACCCTAACATCTACCACATCATCAGGGGCCTGGTCACACAGTCACAAACAGGTGTGTCCCAACTTCAGTGTTGCCATATGGCAACACTTCCATTCTTCAGGCACAACCCAGTACTATATTTATGCCCTAGAATTAATTTGTAGGGAACACACGGCTCCCAGATCATTTGGAGGGCCACAGGTTCCCATGCCCCGCAACAATGGTTTGAGGGATAGGGGAAAGAATCTTGTTTGCTATTCACGCACATATTTAAAATTTTTAGATAGATGTGTGCTCCAGATGGGAGAGAGCACAAATTCTAAAGAATACAAATCAATTAAAAATGAAGATTTAACAGAATAGTTGAATAGGGTGGTGCTAACTTTTCTTTATGATTTTAAAAAGTAGGGTGGGGATGAACACTCCATTGCAGGAGGTCAGAAGTGGCCAGGGTCAGGAATTTTTGTGCTAATAAGAGACCATGCTTTAAATCAAGACGTCCACAGTTCACATTTTGGATCTGCCATGATTTCGTTTAGAGGCCTTAGGCAAGATGCTCTCTGTCAGCTTCAGCCCCCAACACAATCACCAACCTGCACTGTGGGGTGTGTGTGTGTGTGTGTGTGTGTGTGTGTGTAATAATACTGACTTCCCTTACTACTGGGCTAGGGAACCTATGAGTCTTGCACTCCCCTCAGCCCCAACCATCACAGCCGTCCAACGACGTCTGGTGGGTCAGAGGCTCCTCATTCCTGCCTAACAGGGTTGTTGTAAGCACTGCAGCTAGATAAGGCATATGAAGCACTTTGTATGTTTGAAAATCTGAAATAAGTAATAAGTATGGAAGCTAGAAAAACATATACCAACAGTAGTGTAGTAGGAAAAAATGTAATAATGAACAATAACAAATCAAAGCAGAATCACCACAAAGTCTAGACCAGTTTTGTTTCGCCTCCCTTTGGCATGTTTGCCCTGCTGCCATTCCTGTATCACAGTTGCTGAGCAGCAACAACCATTGACCTCCCTCTGGTTCAGGCTGGGGGGATGATGAGAAGCAGCTTCCTGCCCTTGGAATGAGCTTTTCCATTGGGGAAAGCTTCCTCCTGCTTCCCAGCTAGTTGGAAATTTTGGTGCCCCCCCCCCAGCAACCTGTCACATGGAGCACATGTCCCCTTTTGCCCCTCCCCCCTGGTATACAGATGACACATATCATACTGAAAACAGATTTGACCTGTAATTTATGCTGGATGTCCCAATAAAGAATGAATGCAGAAGTCCACTATCTGAAGCCTTACACTGGAAATCACCAGATATTTCCCTTGCCTGTGAAGAATCAAATGTGCAGCAAGATACCAGTCAGGAGACAGTAGCATCCATCTGTTGTCAGAAGGGCTATGATGGCTGTCTGTTAACTGCCATGACTGCAGCCGTCAGGGGACAGAAGCCATGTCTCCGTTGCTGAGGGTTGTTCTTGGGCACATTGCAGGGCTTATGCACACACTGGGCTGACATTTTGCTTGAGGTGCGGTCGGCTCCACTTAGTCATTCTCTCATTCACACTCATTCTTCGTGAATAAACTTGTGCCTGCTGCGCCTTCTCTCTTCCCAGTGCTTGCACTCAGCCTTCGGTACGTGCCCCAGCCTTCCCCTAGAAAAATAGGTGTCCATACTTACCATGAAGTGGTTACAGTGAGTGCCACACTTGTTAACAACAACAACAAAAAGAGGGGCCAGTACTGCGTGCGCTTGAGTGCCCCTTTGGGGGGGACTTTTCCTTCCTGCTTTTTTGGGAGAACATCAACTTCTGTACTTCTTTCTGGTGCATGAATTCACACAGAAACATCAGCACTCCTCTCTGTTGCATTGAGAGAGAGAGGGGTGTGTGTGTGTGTGTGTGTTATCTAACACTGTCTCTTCTTTAATGTTCATGCCAATGCAGCCAATGCAGCCCAGTCACTCACACACACAGAAAACAAAGTGGGAAATGTAGTGAGATACCTCCCACGTGACCAGAGTTAACCAATCACAGGAGAGTTACTGGGGAACATTCCAGAATTAAATGCACAGCAATGCATTTAAGCATTCCCAATTTCAGTAAAATAAATCACTATACTAAGCATCCTGTGCTGCAATTTAAATTCTTATATGGTCTTTATTTGGCCTGAAGTCATAATGAGAATACACAGTTTGGACCTCAGTGTCTCGTGGGTCCCTAAAATCCATTTAAATGCTTGTTGTGGCCCATTGCTAATTTGTCAGCTTGCTTTCATTACCCAGGATAATTCTCTGCCAAATCAGAGGAACATCTGTTAAAAAATAATAATGTAAAATTATTTACATTTCTCTAAATAGTTTGTTGTGTTATTGTTGTGCTGTAAAATAATATGCAGTTGGAGTAAACGTAATGCCAGACCCTACACGCTTGAAGAAGTTCACTGCATTTAGAAAGCACCCTTTTGACTTTGGAGTGGTGTTTTTTTCTTGGTCAAGCATTTACCATATTTTTCGCTCTTCCTAAAAAGGAAGGGAAAATGTTAGTGCGTCTTACGGAACGAAGGCTTAGCTCCCGCTGCCTCCCCCCACCCCCTCCGCGTTTGGTGGGAGGTGAGGGGCGGCAGCGGAGATGTTGCTGGATCCTCCCCGCACCTGCAAACGGAGGTGCAGGAGGATCCTGCAACATCCGCTTCGCTCCCCGCTGCCTCCCCCCACCCCACCCCCGCCGAGTTCGGTGGGGGTGGCAGCGGAGATGTTGCTACATCCTCCACGACCACCCGCCGATCCCAAAAGCAGGCTTTTGGGATCGGCGGCAGGGCGTGGAGTGGTGGAGAAAGCAGCGGGGATGCTGCTGCTTTTGGGATCGGCGGCAGGGCAAGGGGTGGAGAAAACAGCATCCCCGCTACTTTCTCCACCCCTTGCCCTGTGTGCCGATCTCAAAAGCAGGCTTTTGGGATCGGTGGCTCGGCACAGGGTGGAGAAAGCTGCATCCCCACTGCTTTCTCCACCCCGCGCCTTCCCACTGATCCCAAAGCAGGCTTTTGGGATCGCGGCTGGGCGCGGGGTGGTGGAGAAAGCAGCGGGGATGCTGCTGCTTTCTCCACCACCCCACGCCCTGTGCTCATCCCGCTTGCTTTGAAGGGAGCTGGGGACAGGGGTGCAAAGCTCACCCCTCCTCCCCAGCTCCCTTCAAAGCAAGTGGGGATAAGCCCTCTGAAGGGGTGTGTGGGCCCCTTCAGAGCAGCTCATCCCCGCTTTTTTTAAAGGGAGCCGGGGTGAAGGGGTGAGCCTCCTTCGCTCCCCCTCCCAGCCTTTTCAAGGACGGAAAACCAGAAAAAACATTTTTTCCTGGTTTTCCCCCTTTAAAAATGAGGTGCGTCTCAAGGTCCGGAGCATCTTTTGGACCGAAAAATACGGTATATGAGACAGCCTGTAAATTAAATCCTTGCAAAATTAAAATGAAAGGCTTCCCTGCCTCCTTCATATATCTGATATACAGTTATTTTTTGCGTTGGGAAGTATCAGAGTTCCAGACATCTCTTCAAACAAATCATGTTTGGGGGAGGGGATGGCAGAAACTTCAAGGTTTTTCTATACAGAAGGGGAGAAAGAGGATTTTGTTATAATTATGTGAATTTCCTGACAAGGGTTTGTTTCTTCTGCCATCTAGTTATCATATTACTATTTTACAAAACAGAGGCTGGAAACTGTGCAAAGATACAGTTAAGACTTGAATAAAAGCCAGAATTGGTTTGCTGTTTTACAAAGAGTAAAAAGTACGAGTATCTAGACTGATCCGTGTTTACTATGCCCATAAGACTCCAGAGGCACAGATATCAGAAAGCAATTTCTCTTAAAGTAGGATATATTTTTGATTTTTAAGCACTATAAAGAAAACAACATAAATGTTGAAGAGGAAATCCTGTTTTCATCAGTAAATCACTAGATAACATTGAAAAGAACATGTTTGCCAACTTCATTGTATTCTTCCTTCTCTTACCCATCGCAACCCAGATAAATACATATCTATGTGGAAAATACATATTAAGGTTATCATTCAGTTCAAAGCAGGGTATTCAGTGGGTGGCGCAGTGGTCTGAACCACTGAGCATCTTGGGCTTGCTGATCAGAAGGTCGGTGGTTCAAATCCGCATGGCGGGGTGAGCTCCCGTTGCTCTGCCCCAGCTCCTGCCAACCTGGCAGTTTGAAAGCACGCCAGTGCAAGTAGATAAATAGGTACTGCTGCGGCGGGAAGGTAAACGGTGTTTCCGTGCGCTCTGGTTTCTGTCATGGTGTCCCGTTGCGCCAGAAGCAGGTTTAGTCATGATGGCCACATGATCCGGAAAGCTGTCTGTGGACAAACGCTGGCTCCCTTGGTCTGAAAAGCGAGGAGCGCCACACCCCATAGTCGCCTTTGACAGGACTTAACTGTCTAGGGGGTCCTTTACCTTTACCTTTATTTAGTGGGTATTGCCAGGGGGAATCCCCTTTGGAGTTCTTAGTGGAAACCAGGGTGGTGTATATCAGACTTATGCTGAGTTATAGGTAATGGAGCTTACATGCAGAAATGAGTTTTCCCCCAGTCAAATAACTAAAGGGATTAATGGCACATTCTTGTCTGAATCACTTTTGTGGGTAGGGTTGCCAGGTCTGCTTCCCAAAAATAGTGGACAAGCAGGGGGGGTGGGGTTTAAATTAAATTAAATTATATATTTTCTTACAAACATTTTAACACGTATTAAAATACCATTTCATCATAAAGCTTTTGAATAAAAAATGTCCACTATTTTGTGGGGGGAAATAGTGAACATAATGTGAAAAACAAAATCGAAAATTCTTTCCAGTAGCACCTTAGAGACCAACTGAGTTTGTTCCTGGTATGAGCATTTCGTGTGCATGCACACGAAAGCTCATACCAGGAACAAACTCAGTTGGTCTCTAAGGTGCTACTGGAAAGAATTTTCGATTTTGTTTTGACTATGGCAGACCAACACGGCTACCCACCTGTAACTGGAATAATGTGAAAAAGTGGACTGTCCACTCAAATAGTGGACACCTGGCAACCCTACCCAATTTGTGGGGAAAGGTATACAGTGGTACCTCAGGTTACAGACGCTTCAGGTTATAGACTCTCCGCTAACCCAGAAATAACACTTCAGGTTAAGAATTTTGCTTCAGGATAAGAACAGAAATTGTGCTCTGGCGGCGCAGCGGCAGCGGGAGGTCCCATTAGCTAAAGTGGTGCTTCAGGTTAAGGACAGTTTCAGGTCAAGAACGGACCTCCGGAACGAATTAAGTTCTTAACCGAAGATACCACTGTACCTCAATGGCAGATCACCTGCTTTGCTTGCAGAAGGTCCCAGGCTCAATTCCCCGTATCTCCAGGGAGGGCTGCGCAGACCCTCATCTGAATCCCTGGTGATTTGCCACTAGTCAGGCTTTATAGGCAAGACTGAGTGAGAGGACTCTGTTGAAACACTTCCTGCCACGTGGGAAGGCCTTTTGTATTATGTTGATAACTTTTCCACCCTCAAGATAATACTGATACTAACAGAGCTGTCAGCTAGCAGTAGAAGAGCAAAATAAAATGTGGATGGTTAAATTGTAATGGTGCCCACAGCCTTACCATGCTGTATATATGCATAATGGAGAACTTGCATAGCCTCGTGTTTTGCTTAATTTTTCACACTTCCTTAAACTGCTTGAAGAGGCAAGCCACATTTTTAGTGGAAAGTCAATTTGCCGTGGTAGGAACTTCAAATCTGTTTATGTTTGGGCATATTATTATATGCTTTTAAAAAGAAAATATTTTATTAATAACAGTATGTAGCAAAAAACATACAGTTTGAATTAGGAGCAATATGAGTATGCTTTTGCATGATCTAGAATGTTTTTTGCTTTTATCTTACTTTGCCACATGATCCAGCTTTTGGATAGACCATTCATTTCCAAAACATTGCTTCTAGTTTGATTTTGCATTGTAGCTTTCCCCAGGAGTCCTGGCTAAAGACAGATTTCCAAGAAGTTAGATATTTTCCCCAGAGGGTTGTCTTAAGTGGGAGGGGGAAGCCTAGATTATTTTTGCCTCTCTTATCTCCACACCTGTAGTTCTTCTAATATAAATTATGCTGCTGAGATACGAGTTAGTTCTTTTGGATAAAAGTGTTGTTCCATTTGGAGATCTACAGTATCCATGCTGTGAGTTGCCAAGTCTATCAGAAGATTCAAGATATCAAACACTTCTGGAACAGTGACTGAACCTAACTCTGAAATCGCTTCTCTCAGCTTCCCTGTGGTCCTGAAGACGTTCACGTCAGTTTCCCCAACTCTCCACAATTACTTGCACTTTCCATCATCTCCTTGCACATCCTTTCTCAGTGAATATGTAATTGAAATCTTGGCTAAATGAACAACCCTATGGAACACCCTTATTCTCTTACCCAGCTCTGATCTAGGAGAGGTTAGCACTCCTGCTCGAGCCATTGCTTTGACAATCCAGTCCCAATGTCTTCAGTTGCAATTGTATACATACTCACCTGGGAGTACGTTTAATTGACCTCAGGGGGACGTACTCAGGGTAGGACCACGCTGCTGCATTCATTCCTTGGAAGACTCACCAATTCTGCCACTTCCCAACAGCATTAGATAGGCCATGGAGACGTTAAGAAAACACAGCCCAAATGTTTGGAGTTTTTACTTGCTCATTCTCATTCTTTGTGAGGAAACGGTGCTTAGGCTTCCTAATTTCACCAGCTGCTCCTCTTTACAAGTCTTTCATTTTAAATTATTTTCTCTTTTGTTTTGTTTTTAGACCCCAGACAAGCACAGTCATCCCCTCCATGGTCCTATGACCAGTCTTACCCTTCCTACTTGAGCCAGATGACTTCACCCTCCATTCATTCCACAACTCCCCTGTCCTCCACAAGAGGCACAGGGGCTTCCAGCCATCACCGATGTGCCCAGGCGGCTCTCAGGTAAAGACCATGTTGGAACTCCACTAGTTATCTCAGGTGGCAGCAGGAAGGCTAAGGCTGCTTTGAAGGTGCATACCTATTGCAGTGTTTTTGCTCTCATTTGTAGGTTAGCAAAAACTGTTGGGGTTGCTGTACGAGCTCCTCCCCTTAAAAAACAAACCCGTCTTCCTTTGGCCTTGTGGTTTGAATGTCTGATGATCCCTTGAAGGCACAATATCTCATGGCTCTGCTTCACACTATATTCAGCAGGGGATTCTTTGCCCTGTGTGGGTTACGTAAACAGCTTTACATTTTCTTTCTTTTTGATACAGGTAGGTAGCCGTGTTGGTCTGCCATAGTCAAAACAAAATTAAAAATTAAAAATTAAAAATTCCTTCCAGTAGCACCTTAGACCATACCAGACCATACCAAGAACAAACTTAGTTGGTCCCTCTCTTACTATATATAAGGGTCTGGTGACTTCTGTTTCAGTGTCTCTGAAGAAGTGTGCATGCACACGAAAGCTCATGCCAAGAACAAACTTCGTTGGTCTCTAAGGTGCTACTGGAAGGATTTATTTATTTATTTATTTATTTTTGATGAAAGCCTTGCTTCACTCTCATAAATTAGTTCGTTCCGTAACTGGAATAGCTTGGTCCAAGGCTCACATTTGTTCCTCTAAAGGCAATAGTTTGAGAAAGCTGCTTAGCTTAGTTATTGTGTACCTCAGTTCCATATCAGCACCTGCATTATTTAGGGGTAGAATGCAGTTATAGAATGGATTAGACAAATTGTCTCATGAAAAAGGAAGCAAAATATCTTTGGAAATACACAACGCAGTCCTGTACATGCTTCCTGAGAAGTAAATCACATTGAGTTCAGTGGGGCTTACTCCCAGGTAAGTCAGTATCGAATTGCAATGTAAATACAATTGACCTGCGAGGAGTGAAGTTACAGGAAACGAGGCAGAGGGCCTTCTCGGTGGTGGTGTCCGCCCTGTAGAAAGCCCTCCCATCAGGTGTCAAGGAGATAAACAACTATACAACTTTACAAAGACATCTGAAGGCGGCCCTGTATTGGGAAGTTTTTAGTGCTGGGTGTTTTGCTGTGCGTTTATTATGTTGGAACCCGCCCAGAGTGACTGGGGCGGTGTACTGTTGTTGTTGTTGTTGTTGTTGTTATTATTATTATTATTATTATTATTATGAGGAGTAGTAGTAGTTTATGCACTCTGTGATCCATCTCTAGGTAAAACAACCTTCATGCTGTATTGTAATGCAACATAACATGGCATATTGTCATCTGCTGTATCTTATCATATGTGGTGAACCTAAACAAAGGGCGGCAATCCTGCTCCCTACTACCCCGAAGCTCTAAAGAGACAGTTGTGGAAACACAGTTGTAGCCCGTCTGCCTGAACTATGTGTAACATAAGGGGAGCACTGTGATTCATTCTTAACGTGTGCAGAATGCAGACTCTCCTTATCACTACATCAAGTTTGCAAGGCTCAGTGATTGTCTCCCACACTCTCATCTCATGCACCTGTTTGACTCCCAGCCAGCTAAGTGAACACCTAGCTTGTTTTTCCCTTCTCTAAAAAGCTCAATGCTATAAAAAAAAAATGTTAACTTCACATCACTGAATCTCTGACAGGCTGAACGCCAGCCAAGATGCCTATACAATTTGATTAGCTTGGTTTCTTTCATTTCTTTTAACTTAGGGGTAGATAATCCCCCCCCACGCAATAACAGCCCATCCTTTTCATCTTAGCTATTTAGTGTTCCATCAAACATAAGGATACATGTCCAAATTAGACAGATTTGAATTCATGACTTCTGGAAACAGCAGCCAGCCATTTCTGTCTTCTAATTGTGAAACTTGTTTTTGTTTGAACTGAACCCCCCAAATGATTGGTTTTCGCTTTCAACCATATTCATTTAGTTCATGTCTCCTGGTAGCCTGTATAGGGTTGGGCTGTCAAATCAGTTATTTTTGCAGCGTCGCCACTGGCAATACCTGCGGGGTATGGCTTGGCTGGGGCTGCAGCAGCTGTGGGAGCTTCTTGCCCTGCAGCCGTGGCTTGTCAGGATGCATTCAGACCTGAGTGCCTGACATGCGGAAGAGCCAGAGTGCTTAGAAGTCCTACCATCAAAGCAGAGCAAGCAAGAAGCAAGAAAACTCTCTCCCTTGTCTGACCAATACCTTTTGGGGGGAAGTTCATTCTTCTGGGTGGGTCTCTTCTCCATATATTTCCCCCTTAAAAAAAAAAAGTGTGTGTCTGTGTGTGTGTGTGTGTGAATGCATAGCTCAGGAAGCAGGGTTGTGAGTTTCATGGAGCAGGGGGCATCACAGAACTACACCAAAAGCAAGTCAGGATTGACTTTTTAAAAACAGAGGTTAGAACAGGTATTTATAAAATCTGAAATGATACAAATTCCAGAGTAGATAAACAGAGTTCACAAAGGGGGGGGGGAGAGAGAAAAGCATAGTATTTGACCCCACTTCCATCTTTTTTTTTACTGCCAGCATTTATTATTTAAAAGTGCCTAATATGCAAGAGGGGGTGCAAAATCAGGAGACAAAATGAGAGAGAAGCTGGAGGAAAAGAGGGAACTATAAATGAAGTGCGAGAAGAAAGATGGCATTTTGATAATTTCTTAAAGTGAAACAAAGAAGAGGCCAGCTGAATATTTAAAAAATAGGAATTTCCGCATATAAGGAGCCATAAGAAAGAAAGCATAGAGATGAGGAAAAACCCACAAAGTTTAATAAGAATATTAATGTTTGTTGGACACTGGGGATCAAAAGGAGAAGCAGCCAATATAAATAAGGAACGAGGCCAGGAAGAAGCAGCCATTCAGATATTCCTTAGCTATTCAGATGTTGCACAGGTAGGTTTCACATTTATTAACTTACTATGAAACACTTGTGTCATTTGTGGTTTGTACTGCTCACATCGGCGCCATCTCGGGGGGGGGGGTCCTGGGTGCTGAGCCGCCACTAAAGGTTCACTGTTGGTTCCCGGCCGGGCGACTCAACACGTCACATGTATGACATCACATGCTGCGCCTCCAGGTGACGTCACGTGTGCAACGCCCATGATGTCACACATGCTCACCGGGCAGCCCCAATGTGGGAAGGAACCCGTCACGCCTGACTGCTCATGTCAACTTCTGACATTAACACGGTGTTGAGGGGAAAGCACCAAAACTAGCAAATCCTGTTCCACTATGGCAGTGCTAGAAGAGGTTCTGAGACTTGTTCATATTTACTCCTATCCCTGATAGTGATGACAATATTTAGGTATATTCATATCAATATTGGGCTGCTGTTTTTAAATTTGTTTCAAATAAAACAAGAGCTTGGGCTGTTCTCTGTATTAAATATCATGACACCCTCCCACCAGAGCTCACATGCATCCTCTTTCACTTCAGATGCCTGGGGACAGGCCAAGAAGCTTCCAATGTGTGAAGCAGCTCTTCTTGGGGTCTCCTTGAGGTCTTTCCCGTTGCTGCCACTGTGTTGGCCACCTGCCTTGGTGCTCAGCAACTTCATATTCAGTCCCGATTGTTGAACTAGCCTGCTCTACCTACTCATCCAGTAGATTGTGTTATTTGCTTGATCCCTGTCCTTCATTCTCTCTCTGTCATTTTCCACCAGTAGAAGCACTTCTGAGCTATACTGGGAAGGGAAAAGAAACTCTCTTGTACGCAGAATCTTGCACAATTCTGGCCTACGTTGTTTCTGTTAGCACGGTCCCTCTCAGGTGGCTGCCATTGCCATTCTAAGAGAACCAGAGGGGTGCTCATGGGGAGTTCCGGCAACTCTTTTTCTAGGAAAATAGCACTGTGTATGCATAACATAAAACAATGTGCTGCTGGTTTAGTGAAAACTAAAAGGTTAATTCAGAGCTATACTACCCTGGAAAGCCATAGTGTTGCAACATAAGATAGACCAGAATAAAACAGGAATCTTTAAAATGATACATCTGGCAGCCACAGTGTGTGTATATATAGTTTGGAAAAATGTTATGGTGTTTGTGCGCTCGTATGTGAACAAACTATGAACTTACAGATGCATGTGAACAATTAGAATCCTTGTACATTTGTCAGGGAGGAAGTATAGGAAAGCTAATGGAATCCAGTCCAGTAAAAACTAAAGTAAAGGGGAGAATTTTGGCCCCAGTGAAATAAAGAAAAGTTCTGCAGTTGATTTCAGTGGAGCCAGAATGTCACCCAAAGTTTGCCCTTAGTAGTCAGTAATGTACAAATTAGCCACAGTTTGGCTGTTAAATGTGACTGAATTTCAATCATTGTTTAATCCTTCTTATTATGGACCAATAAAAACCAGTGTTAAAGGTAAAGGGACCCCTTACCATGAGGTCAAGTCGCAGACAACTCTGGGGTTGCGGCGCTCATCTCGCTTTACTGGCCGAGGGAGCTGGCGTTTGTCCGCAGACAGCTTCCGGGTCATGTGGCCAGCATGACTAAGCCGCTTCTGGTGAACCAGAGCAGCACACGGAAATGCCGTTTACCTTCCCGGAGGAGCGGTACCTATTTATCTACTTGCACTTCATGACATCACTAGTGCATTGTAATTTAGTGGACTGGCAAATCAATATAGGATGGCTGTGAAAGCAAATGCAATGAAGGCTATAAAGCACTTTGGAAAGTAAAAATACAGCGGCACCTCGGGTTAAGAACTTAATTTGTTCTGGAGGTCCTTTCTTAACCTGAAACTGTTCTTAACCTGAAGCACCACTTTAGCTAATGGGGCCTCCCGCTGCCACCGTGTCGCCAGAGCACAATTTCTGTTCTTATCCTGAAGCGTTATTTCTGGGTTAGCAGAGTTTGTAACCTGAAGCGTATGTAACCCGAGGTACCACTGTAGTGTTAAGGAACTTGTTGAAAACCAATGGGACTAGTCAGCAGGATTTTATCGGATTGCTGCTTGAATCATATCATTTGGCTGGTTAGAATGCATATTTAAAATTAGTCCAGTTTATACATTTCAGAAGTATAAAAAGGGGGCTTATCCACACTTAATTTTTGCTCTGCTCTTTCCAGGCACAAGCCTGTGCTTAAAAGCTCTGTGACCAGGATCCTCCCCCAGAACTTTTCCCACAAAAACTCCCACTCTTTAGTGCTCAAATGTCAATTTGGGTTTCCCGCAGATTGATGTTTGCTCCAGTTGAGCTTTAAAGAGCAGGTTTTTGTGGGGAAAGTCCCCAAGATAAAAAAGGGTGCTTGAACATGGATTTTTAAATGGTGAACTGTGCCTGGAAGGAGTGGATGAAAAGTACATGTGGCCAAGAATGAATCTGGACAGGTTTCCACATGCTTTGCATTTGGATGGCCATCTCTGTCATAGATGCTTTAGTTGAGTTTCCTGCATTGCAGGGGGTTGGACTAGATGACCCCCAGGGTCCCGTCCAGTTCTACAATTCTGTGATTCTAAGATTGCTCTCTAGCAATTGTGGTCATGGTTTCTGGATAGATTTAGCCTCTAACAACCAGATTCAACCCCCAAAATAGATAACATGAATATGTTGTTGTTGTTGTTGTTGTTGTTGTTGACGACTATTTTAATATTATGTTATAATCACTTCCATCCGTAAAAAACATTTTTGACAAAGAGGGGAAAAAACCAGAAAAAATCTGTGACAGAAAAAGACGAGAGAACTCATGCTGTTAGCAGTTTAGGTTTAAAAACTATTAGCGGAAGAAAATAAACTGCTGGAACTTTCTTAAATAGAATATATTTGTTGCTAGTACAGGAAATAGCACACTACAATCAATGTGTGAGTGCATAGATATATGTTTTATCTGAGCTTTTTTGTGCAATGTGTTTTATATTTAGGGCACATATCAGGATTTGCATCTGTTTTCAGAACTTGCTGCTAACAGTTAGTAATGATGCCAAAATATACTTGAGTTCCAGCTTGAGACCAAATGATACTGCCTTTTTTGTTATTCCTAATTTAAGGTCTGATATTAATTAGGGACATTTTCCATAAGCACCATATCCCTTTTCTGAAGTGCTCATTAAAATTATATTAACTTAAACTGGAATAATGCCTTGCAGCCTGAGCTGCTTTTGTAATGATTTATTTCTAACTGGCCTTTTTGGCTTTTGTGTAAACAATATGCTAATTCTTAATGGGGGACAACAAAATGTCTTATTCCAGACATCAAAAAGGAACACATCATACCACCCTAGTTTCAAAAACTAAATTCAACCGTTGTTCAACATGGGAGGCTACAACGTTGGGGCTCTGAACATGGTAGATATTTTGTATCTCGGAGGAACAGTAAAGTGGACAGAATATTTGAAAAGCCTTTTTATATACAGTGGTCCCTTGGTTTCTCAAACACCTTGTTTCTCAAACAACTTGGAACCCAAACACTGCAAACCCGGAAGAAAGTGTTTTGGTTTGCAAACTCTTTTTGGAAGTTGAATGTCCTCCATTTTGAGTGTTACACTTCTGATTTGAGTGCCACACTTTCGTTTGGAGTGTTACACTAAGGTCTATATGTTTTTGCTATTTATTTTGCCTTTGTGTGTGTGTGTGTGTGTGTGTGTGTGTGTGAGAGAGAGAGAGAGAGAGAGAGAGAGAGAGAGAGACTGTGTGGAGCCCAGTTCAGCTACTGGCTGATTGTGTGACTGCAGTACATTGTTTATTGCTTTCATTTTATGGATCAATGGTCTCATTAGATAGTAAAATTCATGTTAAATTGCTGTTTTGGGGGTTGTTTTCAAAAGTCTGGAATGGATTAATCCGTTTTGCATTACTTGCTATGGGAAAGCGCGCCTTGGTTTTGAAATGCTTTGGTTTTGGAACGGACTTCCGGAACGGACTAAGTTTGAGAACCAAGTTACCACTGTATTTAAAAAGTCTGATAAAGTAATGGAAATAAAGTAATAAAGTAGAACTGAGCAGCTCTCTTTTTCAGCTAGAGCTCTTTAGTCAAATAAAATTCAGATCGGGATTTTACCTAACAAAAAGTTAATTGTAATTATCAGTTATTAAAGGGCCATCTCACCTTCTGCAGACAGAGACTTGCACCCTTATTCATTTATTTATCACTCCACATTTTTGGCATATGAAATAATTTGTTCATCAATAAACACAAGTCACTTGGAAAATTCTGTACAATATTTAGAGATGAGATGAATTTGATTCTTGAAAGTTCACCTCTGAGTTTTGATGGCAAATATTCTCAGACTATTCTCTTGAGAGCCAGTGTGGTGTAGTGGTTAAGAGCAGTAGACTCGTAATCTGGTGAACCGGGTTTGCGTCCCTGCTCCTCCACATGCAGCTGCTGGGTGACCTTGGGCTAGTCACATTTCTCTGAAGTCTCTCAGCCCCACTCACCTCACAGAGTGTTTGTTGTGGGGGAGGAAGGGAAAGGAGAATGTGAGCTGCTTTGAGACTCCTTCGGGTAGTGATCAAGTGGGATATCAAATCCAAACTCCGCTTCTTCTTCTTCTTCTTCTTCTTCTTCTTCTTCTTCTTCTTCTTCTTCTTTGCAGTTGTTCTTGCATCTCTTCTCCTCCCTCCCCTCGCCTCCCCCACTAACACCCCCCCCACAACAGGCTCCAGAGATGGAGGAGAGAGAGAAAAAACAATTATGAGGAATGATTCTGCAGCAGTAAATAGTTCCTCCTATTGTGAAGAAAAAGAAGCAGAGAGCCAAGCAATGCAAGAGAAACGATTTCTGGGCTTGCTAGAGCGCAGCCTCCTCCTGCCTTTCTCTTCATTCTCCATTCCTTTATCCATCCTCTGGTTGCCTTCCATGTCCCCTGCTCCTTTTTCCTCTCCCTTCTCTCCCCTTCTTTGCTCCCTCTCTTCCCTCCTCTCATTTCCTTTCTTCCTCCACCTCCTTCTCCTGCCTTCCACCCATTCCCGTAATTGTCCCCTTCACTCCAACCTTCCTTTTTATCTTTACACTCTTCCTTTTCTGCCAACATCATTTGCCCCTTTCCCCCTCCTTCTTCATCGTTCACTTTCCTCGTCTTACATCAATCTAAGCTTCCTACCCATCCTCCCCTTCTTCTCCTTTATGTTCACACTCTTCCTCTCCTCCTCCAGCCAGTGATACGATAATAGTGTTTTCTCCTCTCCTCTATGCAAGTCAATGGAAAGGATTTTAAAGTTCTGCCTCAGAGGGAGACCCATGCACACATGTCTCTGTCTGTCTGTCTGTCTGTGGTGGAATCTACACACATATAAAAAACACTGTGAAAATGCTTTTTTTTAAAAAAAAGTTTTGAAAAATACATTGAATATTGCATAGCTCACTGTTGCCATCTAGTGCCACATTTGTATATTGCACTTTACAACACATTGAAAGTGTTTTAATTGCAGCTGTATAGCTGAGTCCCCCCCCTCTCTCTCTCTGTGTGTGTGTGTGTGTGTTTCTTTCCGTGTTTCCCTTTGTTTTTGTCTTTCTCTGTCTTCTTCCTCCCTCACATGCAGGAAGACAGCATCAGAATGATAATCTGCCCACACACACAACCCTCCCCATAAAACAAAAAGAAAAGGGGCTTGGTTTGGAAGGGATAACTTGTCATTTTTCTGCAGCATGTGCAAACTGAAAAGGGGGGAAGTTCACAGGATTTTTTGGTATGTGAAATGTATTTCCTCTGATGTATATGGAAGAGATGCTTGTTCTCTTTCCTTGTCTGTTTGTCCTTTTTATTCAGATTGTATTTTCTTCAAGCATCAGGTATGTGTTGGGTTTAAACTCCTCTGGCTGTTTTGCAAAGTCCTTGCTTCTAATTGGCTCAGCAAGCAGCTACAAGGAAAAGGAAACAGAGGAAAACATGGTTGAAGGAAAGTCTGGCAAAGCCAGTTTTCCAGCGCCTCTTCACACGGTCCAGCAGTGCTGAGTTCATTCAGTGAGCACACAGTGGGCAGTATCACAGTAATGGTTTTGCACATCTGTAATGTGCCTACATGCACATGCTTGTACAGGCATAGGGACGAGAAGGATTCCTGCCTTTGCATCCTCCTGTGAACATATATTACAGACATGCAGTGCAGATGTTCTGTGCGGGGCCAGAATATGATTAACAGTATCATACCTTTGGGAGGAAAGGCTGGATATAAATTTAATAATAAATAAATAAATAAATAAATAAATAAATAAATATGCACTGTGCTTGGATCTCCTGATAGTTACTGTCTATAAATGGAAATAATAAACAAATAAGTCTATTTTATTTCATTGCATGAAAAACAGTCATTGCCATTTTTGTACTGGTTTCCAGCGTTATAAATTATACTGTGGCATTTGCCAGTGAAATCAAATACCGTCAAATCCCCACAAACAGGAATACAGTTTCCACTCCATCCACTTCCTTTTTTTTGTATGTGGAAAATAAAGAAATTTCCTTGTTGCTTAGAAACTAGATCGAGACGTTTTTTAAAAGCAAAGGAAGATAGTCTCTGAAACTGTACCTACTGCAGGATTGCCAACATGCAGAGAGTGCTGCGTTCTTTAGAAAACTATTCTTTTGTAGGATTTCTGATTGCCTGGAGAATCATCTACATCTGTAGGCACAAGGCAGACATGCCAAAGCCCAGGTGTGCAGCAGGGTCAGAACTGTATGCACCAGCGGAACATGTGAAAAGGGCTTATGAGAAGGCAGGTGTACTTTGTTTATATGAACCCTTCTTATCTTCGGCTGCTGGGTATTTTTTGTTTCACAGGTGTATTCTCCTTTGAGCGAAGGGCCATTTCACCATTGTTTCCCAGTAATATACCTCCTTCCCCACCTTTGCCCTTGTATAGTCATAGGTTCGTAGGCACGGGAGTCGAGTGCTGTAGCACTTTGGGTGTGTGAATTGAGTTTTGCTGTAGTTTATATACGCTCAGTGCTAGATTGAATTCTATCCAATATGGCTGGCTGACGTTGGGAGAGCCATTGACATGGGATGACATTTTTAAAAGATATTTTCTGTGCACGTTGTCCAGCTGCTGTCCTTCAATATTCGATAAAACCATGACTGACTGACTGGCTGCTCCTCTTGCTCCTTCCCTGACACAACCCATTTCCTGTCCATTTTAGCCCCTGGCTTCATAACTGTATTGCATAAATGGCACGCCAATGTCTGGCTTGCTGTACAAGTACCGTACTGCACTGAGCCGCATTATTTCAGCGCCTTTGACATGACACTGACTGACCCACTGGTGTCTGCTAGTAATGGCTCAGCTGTGGCTTTGCAGATGTTCAAAGCCAAATACTGTGCAGAGACGGAGAAAGCACAAGTGATTTCTGCTTCCAGTCTGCTTGTGCTTCCTATATAACATCCAAATACAAAACTTGTGCGAATGGTAACCTGTAGCTGCTAGAGGGAGGGAGAGCCCCTCCGATGTCAGAAGACATTGCACAAACGGAACTAAAGAGGCTTTTGAACTAAGTAAAGCATAATAATAAGAGTCACAAAATAAATATTGGGCATGAAGAAGATAAGTTTTGTATCTCATGTATCTGACACAGTTTCCACACACAACCGCATTTTCACTGCACCAGAAACGAATATGCAATTAAGGTGGGACGGTGGACTGCAGATGGAGATAACAACTGAATAACAGCTGTATATTTATTGTTTCTGTACAGAACTCTGAGGATGACAAAACCTCTCTCCTCCCCACCCCATCCAAAACCACCTTTTATGTTAAAATCTGCAGTTGGAGGGACAGGAGCTGCTATTTAAGCTTTGCAGTCTTCTGCATAGCTCTTGTCTCCAAAAAGCATTTACTTTCATTTACCTTGATACAGAATGAGATTTGGGAGACATCATAATATACAGAAGAAAAAGTGGAATATTAAGGCATTGAAGAATGGGTGGATGGGTGGATGGGGTGAATAAGTCTTTGCTAATACACTCTGTCGTATTAGGAACTCAGGTGACTCCTTCACCTGCTGGTTCAGGACAAAGGCCCATCTAGTCCAGCATCCTGTTCTCACACTGGCCAACCAGATGCTTGTGGGAATCCTGGAAGCAGGATGTGGTCACAACCCCCTTGTCCTATCCCCTTCTTCTGCAGTTTCCAGCAAGTGGCATCCAGAGAGGCGCACTGCCTCCCATAGTGGAGGCAGGTGCACATAGAGCTCAGCCCCGTGGTTTCCCCCAAGGTTGCCTCTTGTTTCCCTGAAGTCGGAAGAGGCAACTTAACTCTTTCTTTGTTTCTTTGTTTTTTATAAATTATTGTTTCTGCGGGGAGAATATTATAATCCCTGCTATGCCTCTGCTTCTGAAGTAGCATCTTGTTGATAGGGAGGAAGGAAGGAAGGGGGTTTGGGTTTGGGTTTGAACCTGAGCTCTCGTGGCCAAAGCAGGTTATGGCACTGAGAGATGCCTTCACAGCAGTGTGCTGGATATTATTCGGTTTGCAACCTCTGGCTTTAATGTGTCACAACTGCAACAGAAAGGCTGAAGGAAGGTGTACCATCTGAAGGGAGTTTTTGTGAGCTTCACATGACCATCAATTAATATTTATATGTGCAATTTGGAAAATGATTCTGGCCACACATGTTGAATAAAGAGTTTTCCCCCCGCCTCTTAACCTACAGCCACGCAGCCCATATTCCTTCTCCATAGATCTCTGAGCGGGGGTGGGTGAGGGGGGAGCTAATTAAAACACTGCAGGCAGCTGTTGTGACATTAATGGCCCTCCCTGATTTATGATAAGAATATTGAATATTCATGCTGCTTTTTTTAGAACAGAGAAGCAGCCTCTCGTTTATTTATTTATTTATCTATTTCTCCAGTAGTTGTGTGTGTGTGTGTGTGTGTGTGTGTGTAATGGAATTGAAATAAGTGCTGTGAGGGTGGATTTCTGTCTTTCCTCTGCCACCCTTTGGCTAATCTGAGGCACACCACCACATCTGAAGCTACTTGGCTCCTTATGGATTTCATGGAAACGGATTCTAGGAAAGTGTTTCCATATGTGTGTTCCCAATATATCCCGGCTCCTTCTAAATGGGAGCACAAACTCGTGCGCAGGCTGGAAATGGCTTCAGGATGTGACAGAGAAGTCACATGGCCCCCGTGCGCTGTGGGTGGCCTTTTGTGTTGGCTTGTGTCCTACAGTAGATTCAGTTTCAAAGAGTATCTTTCTTCCCTTTGCTTAAAAGTTTTTAATAAAGCCCTTAAACAGCGAGGAGGTTTCTTTCTTTTCCAAAAAAAGAAAAAAAAAGAAGGAAGTGGGTGGAGGGAGTAGAAGTGTATTATTTGAATGGTATTCTAAAGGAATAGTTTATTCTCCAGTTTGTGGGGACGGGATAGTATTTGATTGCACTGGCAAATATTACAAGTACAATTTATAACACTGGAAAGCAGGGCAGAAATTGGCAGGGCTGTGCGTATTTCCTGCTAAAATAAAACCCAAGTAGCATTCCAGTCCCCAGGGCAGGACAGCCGTCCCGTTATTCTTCACATTTTGCATGAGCACAAGATGTCTGCAGCTCTGACGAATAAGTTCATAGGCAAAATATGTTTCCAAACTGCCTTCTAAATCCTAATGTACTTCTGACAAAAATATTACTCAAGAAAATTCTTGCATGTTTTCCTTGGTATTCATATCTCCCAACAAAAAGTAAAAGAAAAAAACTTTGACAAAATTGAACTAAAACATACTTCCTAATGCCAATGCACTGCAGGTAATTGTACTTTCCCCAGCAGAGTCTAGAGAAGAAATATAAAAGTCCCCCCACCCTGACCAACAGCTGTAAGCAGCTGGAGGAGGAGGAGGAGGAGGAGAGGGCAGAGGGGGAAGAAAGCGCTGTGAGTGGAGGGGGATCCTTTCCCCATCCTCTGGACCCCCTGGGAAACCCAACCAACCTGCGGCACCTGGAGCTGGGTGTGAAAAAGGCGGCTGAATGGGATGCCTCGGGAAGGACCATCCACCTTGGACCTATATATAAAAAGCAAGTCTAGAGGGAGAGGCAAGGATGGCGTCTGCCTCTTCCAGGATCTCTTCTCGCTGTGAGACTTCTGTGGCTGAGCTGAGATTTTATTTGGATCCTGGGAGGCTGAGAGGGAAGCTGTGTCAAAAGGGAAATGAATGGGCCTTGATTTATATATATTGGTAACTTTGTTTTAGTGTAACATTTCTATATGTGACTGTGTTTTTGTAATATTTCTATAAGTTGTCTGTTGTGGCTTCAGTTTTTTTGTATGCCCCTTAAGAGATATCTTTAATATAGTAAGCAGTATAGAAATTAGATTGGGCTTGCCGAATTTACTGTGGTGGGACTATTTCCTCCGCTTACTGGCCCAAGGCAGGGTACATGTACTTAGGGAGAGGTGGCACTGTGGTCTGAACCACTGAGCCTCTTGGGCTTGCCAATCAGAAGGTCGGCGGTTTGAGTCCCTGCAACGGGGTGAGCTCCCATTGCTCTGTCCCCGCTCCTGCCAACCTAGCAGTTGGAAAGCACGCCAGTGCAAGTAGATAAATAGGTACCGCTGCGACAGGAAGGTAAACGGCATTTCCATGCACTCTGGTTTCCGCCACGGTGTCTCCTTGCACCAGAAGCGGTTTAGTCATGCTGGCCACATGACCCAGAAAGCTGTCTGTGGACAAACACCGGCTCCCTCGGCCTGAAAGCGAGATGAGCGCCACAACCCCATAGTTGCCTTTGGGTGGACTTAACCGTCTAGGGGTCCTTTACCTTTTTAGAAATTAAATAATCAAACACTTTTTTATTTTGCTTCCAGTGCCATATAAATTTACACACATAAGTGGTGAATACCCAATAAGATAACATATGTTGTTGGGTTCTAGTAAAATTAGGTTATCCTTCACTGCTACGGTTTCTGGGGTGGCCTCCATATTGAGGTTAAAATAAAAATGGATCTTTAAGTTCATCAGAAGTCTGGAATCATATTACCAATGCTTCTTTTCCTAGTCCTGAAGTATTACATTGATGGGCATAAGCCGAACAAGAACAGTTTGGTGATGCAAGTTTAAAGTCCTACCAATTCAGAGCCTGGAATATTTTTTCCCCTTCTCCTGTCCTGTCCCAGAGTGTTTTGCTACTGGCTGAGGGTAAATGTGGCTCTACAGCCAGCTCTGGAGTAACCCATAGTAATTTCACAAAAGTGGGAACTGCAACAAAATATTGCAGCGTGCCCTCGCGATCTGAAAGGTGTGCTGCTGTTCAGGGTCCCATGCTCTCTCCTTTTCTCCTTTTCTGTTCAGGGTCCCATGCTCTCTTCATTTTATTTTCTTACCCAATTTTTTTAGCTTTTTCAAATGATTTTCAACATTTCAAGGCAACTCCTCATTAGGCTGTTTTTGTGAGAATTTGCCCACATGTGTAACACACACAGTTCTGGGAAATTGCATTTCTCGTTTATCTAGGTTTTTTGAGTCCACATCCTGCTTTTCTTTCCACTTGAGTGTCTAGGTCTTAAGTACTTATAGTGCACCTAAAACGAATCAGCTCCCTCTCCAACCATTTAATACTGCACCATTTTTTCAGAATGCCAGAGAAACTGCAAAAGATTAACTTTTATCATTATTGCGTGGGCAAAACTTGGTTTAAGAAACCATCAAGAAAAGGTGTGAGGGCTTATTTATCCTGTTAACAAAAAATAAGACAAATCTTGGCTATAGTGGTTGAAAGTTTTAAGATTGTCTTGTGATCTCCTTAAAGGGCGACCTCTCTGTGTTATTCTCAGGAGTTAATCTGTACATAGCATATTATTGTTGGGAATCAACTGATCTCATTTTTGGACAGAATTACAAGCCAGGTAGATGAAGTGAACGCTGTGGATGTAGCCTATCTTGATTTCAGCAAGGCCTTTGACAAGGTGCCCCATGATGTTCTTGTAAAGAAGCTGGTAAAATGCGGGCTAGACAATGCTACCATTCAGTGGATTTGTAACTGGCTGACTGACCGAACCCAAAGGGTGCTCATCAATGGCTCCTCTTCATCCTGGAGAGAAGTGACTAGTGGGGTGCCACAGGGTTCTGTCTTGGGCCCAGTCTTATTCAACATCTTCATCAATGACTTGGATGATGGGCTTGAGGGCATCCTGATCAAGTTTGCAGATGACACCAAATTGGGAGGGGTGGCTAATACCCCAGAGGACAGGATCACACTTCAAAATGACCTTAACAGATTAGAGAACTGGCCAAAGCAAACAAATGAATTTTAACAGAAATGTAAAGTACTACACTTGGGCAAAAAAATGAAAGGTCACAAATACAGGATGGGTGACACCTGGCTTGAGAGCAGTACATGTGAAAAGGATCTAGGAGTCTTGGTAGACCACAAACTTGACATGAGTCAACAGTGTGATGCAGCAGCTAAAAAAGCCAATGCAATTCTGGGCTGCATCAATAGGAGTATAGCATCTAGATCAAGGGAAGTAATAGTACCACTGTATTCCGCTCTGGTCAGACCTCACCTGCAATACTGTGTTCAGTTCTGGGCACTACAAGAAGGATACTGACAAGCTGGAATGTGTCCAGAGGAGGGTAACCAAAATGGTCAAAGGCCTGGAAATTATGGGCCAGCATGGCAAAAATAAGTAAGTACTTGCGTAAACAAATGGTTTTACAAATGAAAGCAGACCATTCTGCTTTCTACAGCCTCCCACCCCTGTTAAGTTCAGTGGGGCTTAGACGCAGGTAGGTGTGCATTGGATTGCAACCTCAGTTTTTTCTCACCTGCTCAGTGATTAAATGCAGACTAGTACTGGCTGCTTGTTGGAAAATTGAGGTGGAGGGCATTGCAAATTACTGTATTTTCTCAGTAGAAAGGAAGCCCCGTTTATTTCAAATGAGTTGCTTCCAAGTAAAATATACCTGCTGAGACGCAGGTGGCACTGTGGTCGAAACCACCAAGCCCCTTGAGCTTGATGATTGCAAGGTCAGCATTGGAGTGGGGTGCTCATCTCCACTTTCAGGCCGAGGGAGCCGGCGTTTGTCCACAGCTAGCTTTCTAGGTCTGAAAGTGGAGATGAGCACCCCACTCCATTGTCAAAAGCGACTGGAATTAACAGTCCAGGGGTCCTTTACCTTTTTACCATACCAAAGCTAGCCAACTGTGTTTTATACTATAAAGACTTGGGGAGTAAATAAAATAATGTGGAGATGGATAAAAGTACCAGTACCTGGTACTTAAACAACTATACCCCAATTCACAGGCAAACTACACTCCTCCAGCCAGCGTCAGGCTAATGGCTACCACAATTGAGCTGCTCCTGTTTTCCCCTGCTACTTTAGGAGACCCCTCCACGGCCTTCCGAGTCCCAGGTGGGGGTGGTCAGCATTCCTTATCCTGATGGCTTAGCAACTGTGGCCAAGTGTCTTCTGCAAAAGCAGCTTCTTCATGTCTTCCTCCAGTAAGCCTTATAGTGCTGCCTCCGTGTTTTGCTTTCTAACTTTTATAGACTTACTTTTGGCTCCTTCAAGCAAAGCATATGCTCTACCTATGAGCTATAGTTACCGTATAATTTCAACAGATGCAGAAAAGAGAAAATTGTGATTCTTGTTCTGCTTACGGTACCTTATTAATTTAACAGTAATGTAAGCAGAAAAGGATCGCTATTAATCTTTTCACTATCTGTGGAATTTATACACTAACTTTAAATTTCCCAATAAATATTACTTCCTTTTCATAGTATGAAGGAGGAAGCAATGTGCTTTGCTTTTAAAATAACAGCTTTGTTTCTGGGTGGTATTGCCTCTGGCTGTTGCTCAGCAGGCAGGGGGAAGTCCCTTCTCAGAAGAGGGTTTGCCACAGAAGGGATAGAGGAGAGATTAGGACCAGATACAAGGAGGAAAAACCTAGAATCTTACGTCAATTTCAGAACAAGTTGTTTCAAGTCATGGTCAGGCTCTGCATTTTCAGATTCAGACTGGATGATGCCCATTTTCTTATGCCTAAATGCACTGTGGCTACGTATATTTTCCGTTTTGCCTGTTGAAGTTCTACTTCTTGTCTGCTAAAAGGTTAAGTGCCATACAGCATTTGCTGGGCCAAACCAGAACCAAGCAGCAGCAAACCATCTAGCTTAGAAGTCGTAAGGAGGGGGGACACTGGGATCAGCGTTTGAGACTCTCCTTCCCTGTCTGATGTGGATCCTGGTGATGGAAAGAGAATATGGAGAGATATCATTGAAAGCAGTGAAGGTTTTACATTGGCATTTAAAGGAAGTCCGACGGCAAAGTTATTTGTTATTTATTCAGCAGGCATAAGAGTATTATTTATTTATTACTATTTATATTTAATTCTTGCCCCACGATATAGTTCTCTCTGTATCCTCTGCTGCCACTCTCAGGGCAGTATCTCATGCCACTGTCAAGCAAGGCCCTTGGGAAGAACAGTCACAAATCCCTCAGGTAGTAATGAGGTGAACTGGTTGCTGTTTTCTGCATTAAACAATACCTGTTTATGAACTAGGTGTTTCTCCCACACCCACATTACAAGTAGCCAGGTAGCAAAGATGGCTCAAATCTTCAAAAAATGTGGCAGTACTCTGCTAAGCTGCTCTTATTTTCCTTTCCCTTGCCTCCACCCACCTAAAGCTCTTCCTTGCCTGTCCAACCATCCCTTCTCAACCCCTTCAATCAGATTGGAACTTCCATCTTTCAGAGGATGTACCCTACTTCTGAAGGGACGCGGGTGGCGCTGTGGGTTAAACCACAGAGCCTAGGTCTTGCCGATCAGAAGGTCAGTGGTTTGAATCCCCATGACAGGGTGAGCTCCCGTTGCTCGGTCCCTGCTCCTGCCCTCCTAGCAGTTCGAAAGCACGTCGAAGTGCAAGTAGATAAACGGCAGGAAGGTAAACGCCGTTTCCATGCGCTGCTCTGGTTCTCCAGAAATGGCTTTGTCATGCTGGCCACATGACCTGGTAGCTGTACGCCAGCTCCCTCAGCCAGTAAAGCAAGATGAGCGCTGCAACCCCAGAGTCGTCCGCGACTGGACCTAATGGTCAGGGGTCCCTTTACCTTTACCTTTACCCTACTTCTGAACAGCATAATCTGCAAACGGACAGGACTGTTTCCCTTCTGTCCTGCTTGTAACACTCTTTGGCCCCTGTAGGATGCTGAATTACATGGGTACAGGTGCAAGAAGGAATTGGAATCATAGCCACAAACACAAAATCCCTTATTTGACCACACATTTGCTCCCGCAACATGCATTTTAAAGAAAGAAAACGAGTGAGGCAGAATGACAAATGACGGACACAAGGCAACAAGCAATTATGAGGCAGAGCTGAGATTCGAGCCTCAAACCCTAATCCATTCCCCTTAAATTAATTTATCCTCAAATACTATTTTTCCTCCCAGATCTCAAACCAGTGTGATTTTCTATCCAGATTCTACCAAACTGTTTCTCACTATATGGGTTCCATTTTCCCATCTGCATTCCTCACTTGAATTCCCCTGTAATTGTCTTCAATACCCTTCAATACCCATTTCCTCCTGTCCCCTGAAGAAAACCATTTCTGTACGGCCTGATCCTCTGTGTTCCTGCCCCCAGGTTTAAGGCGCAGGCAAGAATTTAGACTGGGCATCCACTTGATTAGTCTGGTAGCCTAGCCTGTCTTCGATACCAGAACTCCCCATGACAACTCTACCTAACAAGCCATTCAAATGTCCCAGCTTGCACCACAGTGGCAGACAAGGAGTGAACCTTTCAAACGCTTTTCACTCGAAGGCACTAGTTTTGGATACTCCAGATTCTGCTGAGTGAGAAACCTGCCACAGTTGGGATAGCAGTCAGTTAACCAATAAAATGATTGACTGAATGGCTGCTTCTTATTTGACCACAGTAAATTATTCCATGAAGCCAAGAATTATTGACATTGTATTCTTTGACTAATTGAAAGTTCAACCCTCCGAGCTGCAAAGTTGGACACTTGGGTCTGAGATAGTCGATCAGACATATTGCATTGCCTTTTATTTTGATGGTGGGAAAATAACCCTGAAGTATCCTGAAAAATACTCTTTTTTTTTTTACCAAGAGTTTAAAGATAGCCTATTGAGGGTTTTTTTCCCTCTTAATCTTCTTCTAGCTTCTTGATATTGGTAATAGCCAGTGATTTTCTACATAATTTACCTATATTGATAGTTTTTCATGAAACACTTGCCCTCTTGCCCTTTCGGCCTTGTTTTTTCCTATGGTGGGCTAGTACAGAAACAAAACTCTACCCCTCCACTGGATAACTTTCCAGCCTCCAGCCTCTGAAGCACAGTTTATTATTAGGATGTCTGCACATTGTTGACCATGACTAAACCAAGGTGCTCCTTACTTCATAACGAGATTCAGACCTTGGTTTAAAATGCTAGATTACCACAACCTGGTTGGTGTTAACCATAGTTAATGTTGATGACACACATAATAGCAAACTACAATAAAGGAGAAAGTCTGCATGAACGTGGAGAGAACACACAGCCTCTTGACTTTCTTCTGACCCTTTAACTGTGGTTAAGGGATGAGAACCATCATACCTGCATATTATTTCAGTACATTGTATCACATAAAATGGTGGTTTTTCACAGAATGTATTTCCCTGTTAACAGCCACTGACAGTTTCCTAACTAGAACCCATATGCATTGCACTTAATCTTCCATTTCAAATGAGCCCCAAATTACTTTACTCATGCTCAGCTTCCACCACACAAACAAAACTGTGTGTACCATTTATAATAAATGCTAAGATATGAGGATCACATGGACTTGCACACCACAGTCTGTTTATAAAAATGCTTTGGGGCAGTCCAGGTCTATAGCAGGGGAAGGTGGGAATGCCACGGACAGCAGTAGGTACCAACTCAGTATTTGCAAGATTTCTCATGGATAACTGCTGAGATTTGTGTGGATTTTGACCAGAATGGTAGTGGATTCATTTGGAAGGAAATTTACTACATTGATAAATATTTAAAATCTGTCCGTGGAGAGCACCTCTATTCAGTGGACTCTCATGCATGAACACGGATTGGAAATAAAAGGCGCTAGTGTTTCTATAGAATGATTTGCTATTCTTGTGGGGAACAAGAATAGAAATGGGTTTCTTTCTTTCTTTCTTTCTTTTAAAAAAGTTATACCATCACTTTTCATAGGGAAAAAGAAAAGAAATTGGATATTTACAGCCTTCTTTCCCCCATGTCTTGTTATAATTTTTAGGTGCTTCAGAGCTGGGCCCATTTTCAGATCCCAGGCAGTTTGCCAGCCTTTCATCCCTCACTGAGAGCCGGTTCTCCAACCCGCGAATGCACTATCCAGGCACCTTCACTTATGCGCCGCCCGTCACCTCAGGCATGTCATTGGGTATGTCATCCACAACTCATTACCACACCTACTTACCGCCACCTTACCCAGGCTCCTCCCAAAACCAAAGTGGACCATTCCAGACCAGCAGCACTCCCTATCTCTACTACGGCACTTCGTCAGGATCATACCAGTTCCCCATGGTGCCAGGAGGAGATCGCTCCCCCTCCAGAATGCTGCCTCCCTGTACCACCACCTCCAACGGCGGCAGCGCACTGTTAAACCCTAACTTGCCTAACCAGAATGAGGGTGTGGAGGCTGATGGAAGCCACAGCAGTTCCCCAACAGTCTTGAATTCTAGTGGCAGAATGGATGAATCCGTTTGGAGGCCATACTGAAAAGGAGATCGCTCCCCCTCCAGAATGCTGCCTCCCTGTACCACCACCTCCAACGGCGGCAGCGCACTGTTAAACCCTAACTTGCCTAACCAGAATGAGGGTGTGGAGGCTGATGGAAGCCACAGCAGTTCCCCAACAGTCTTGAATTCTAGTGGCAGAATGGATGAATCCGTTTGGAGGCCATACTGAAAGTTTATTGCACGGCCTAAAGTCAGTGAGCCAAAAAGAAAGAAAGAAAGAAAGTCAGCTAATTATAAAGTGCCTGTTTTTCCCCCCCCCTTTTCCTTTGAATAGATTCTCTTGATATGTACAGCTGTGTAGCTGGGATGTTATAACAGCTAAGTACACGCATACAACGTTAGAATGACCTTCAAGCATCATAGTTCCAATCAATGTAGATCAAAGCACATTTTACTGTCCTCTTGGAAACATCTGTCTGAGTTTTATATATTAAAAAATATTGACTCCAGTGCAGAAAGATGCCCATGTCTAGACTCTTGTAAAACATATTTAAAAAATAATAATTAGTGAGTTATTTTGCCAAGAGGGAAGAAATGGACTCCTGCCAATTTTCAAGACAAAGCCTGTGCTTTTTTTCTTTTTTGGAACAAACAAAAACAATTCAGGTACAGTTGCAACCATACAATATGCAGGGCCCCTATGCATGCACAGGGCTTATCACTACTTGTGTTTGTGCTCCTATTTATACCAAAATATCTTCTGATTACAGTAGCTCTTCAACCATATTATCAAAGCCTTGCAGCAGATGAAAGGACTCTTAAGATGCACGGCTTATTTTGTACTGAAAGAGCAGCCTTGTTTACTTTGTGTTATTCATTTATGTGATTATTATTATTTTTGCCTTAGATCAGTTAACCAAAATATATATATATTGGGGGAGACCCCCTAAAATAAAATGAAATCTAATTTCTTATGCAAGAAGCAAAAGATAATGGCAATATATCTTACTCAAACCAAAACAGTTTAGGTAGTATGTGTGTCTGGCTATCTTGTTTTATTTTATTAAGTTATAAATATGTAAAAATTGAGGTTATTTGCAAAAAAATGAATTGTCATATAATTTTAAAGAAATATTTATAATTATTTAATGATATTTGGTCCCTTTAAAGTTTTCTTAATGTAATGATATGATGACTTAGGTCTCTAAAAATGTTTTTTTTAAAAAAAAAAAATACTGACAGACTTTTAGCGGTACAAAATCTCAAGGCTATGCCTGAACTCTGAAAGGCAGTTCCAATATAAACCAGCTGCAATGTGATTTTTTTATATTAAAAAAATGCTTCCATCTCAAAGAAACTTTGATATAGGACATTGTTTTAATTTATGAAGGAAATACTGTTTTAAATGTTACTGGTTATTTGGTTGCCTTTTGCCTTTTTAATCTGTCAGAAATGAACTGGAAAGAGAAGCAAAACGAGTGAAAAGCATTTTGGATACATTTTTCTAATTGAAGTTCCTCAAAATTGAATGGGCGGGGACCAAATGCTATGCGCCGTGTGTGGTGCTCTCATGTGCAAGATCTTGGTCTCCACTCTCCCTGCTGCAGCCCCCCCCCTCCAAGGCTGGGGGTTGTTTTGTGAGGGCTGCTGCCAGATGTCTTCCTCCTGTACTCGGTGCTTAGATCCCAGGCAACGCATTCTGGATAAAATCCCACATGAAACGCCAGCTAAATTAATGACCAATCTTCTAGGTCTTATCTAGTATCAAATACTAGTTATGATGCATATACTGCATATCCCTGGCCTTCTTTCAATTGATATTTTAACCATCAGGTTACAAAAGAATAAGCACAAATGAACCACTGCAAAGCAGTTCTAAATTCAACAGGCCCAGCTTGCATCAATGTTTGATTGTTCAAACGTGAATATGGATAACGAAAGTCCTCTTAAGGCCATGTTCCCTTTTACACCTGGGACTCACCACCCACCCATCCATTCATCCATCCACCCAGCCACCACTTCCAAACTCCTTTTTTGCGAGAATCACAAGCAGGATTAGCTACTTGACAAGTGCCTGAGATCCAACACATTCTGAAGTGTTTGGAGAATTCTTCTTTAAACTTCAGAGGACAGTAAGCTCACTGGGCACCTTAGACTTGATTCCAGAAACCGATTGATGCACATGCTTAATTGAAGCAGGATGTGGGACTGGATGAAGCAGAGCCATTTGCCAGCTTTCCAGAATGCATTGTCTTTCTAGCCTTTTCCATGTTCTCATTTGCACTGCGCTTTTAGCCTCAACTGCATCCAGCAAACATAATTTTCTTTGGACTGCAGTGCTGCTGAAACTAATGATAGGTATGGGCTACGTTTTGGCCAACCCAACACAAAGAAATGGAGACATACTTAGGCAAGGTCGTAATATAATTGGACAGTGTCACACCCATCATCTGCTGATTGCTGAGGCAGCCCATTAGAGAGACTCCACATCCCCCTGGATTATTCCTGAAAATTTGGTATGAATCATTTGCTCTTTAGAAAAAATTAATAATTCTTACCTTCTAAAGGTTATACCGGTATATCAAGTACCCTTTTTGTCAGTTAGAGACACTTTCCTGATGTGTACTTTTCCTTCAAAGACGGGAGCTATTATTGATCCTATTTATTATTTGTGGTAGCTTGAAGCATACCCTTGTCAATTTATTTGTATCTGTAAGATAAGTTTGTTCATATCAGCAGCACTTAAAAGAGCCAGTGTCTGGTTACACATTTCAAGTTTTGTGGGTTTCTTGTTGTCGTTTATTAAGCCAAAAAAAGAAAAGAAAATGAACTTCCAGTGCAAAAGCTGTTGTATATTTAATAAAGGTACTATATTTGTACATTATTTTTATTGCTGAAAGGGGGCTTTTTAAAGATTTACTATATGCATCTTAAGTAATTTTGTAGGGATATTTTTGTGTTGTTACAGGGGCTGCAGGCAGCAACCCAAATACATTTTAAAAGCAAGAAAGCAAGAAAGGTGTTCTTGTACAATTAAAATGCTGATTTATATTCTTGGATTTAATCCAGCATAGATCATTTCCCTGCTTTGTTCTGTACCTACAGTAATCTTTCTGTATCATCACGTTTTAAAACTGGATCATTTGGGATTGAAACTCCAAGTCACTCAGGTGTGCAGTTATGTTTGCCCCAAAATATGCCCATTTCATGCCCTGTGATTATGACTGCACAGAAGAAAATGGTTCCTTTTACAAGTCTGAATTAATGATAATTGAAGGGGTGGCAGCGGATAATATTCACAAGCACCTTTGATCAGCACAAGGCCCTTTTCCGTGGTCTCTCACGTTTTAATTTAGTATGCTTTCCTTTTTTTAGACCTAAGCTTTCAGCAGGGAACTTTGTATTCAGTCTTGGATGGTACCTGATTCCTTGATGACACAATAAATATAAGAAAACAAATAAATAAGTTCAAAATGATCTTTGCTCCTAACTCTGCATTTGTTTTGAACTGGCAATTATTCATGTATATCACACATTTTAATATCTCACCCACCCACCCCAAAAAACCCCTCCTGCAAATTGCATTTTCTTGTGATTCAGAATGGGAATGTGTGACGATTCATAACATGGAATCCTATGGGCTGTGTTTAGTATCTCAAGGATGGGAGATACTTCTTTGAGGAGAAGAAATGCTGGTCCAGTTTGTGGAGTCCATTGTATTAAACTGCTTGTGCAAAGCTTTTTCAAAGAGTATACCAAAGATAAATAAAGAATTCAATTCCAAACTCCTTCCTTAGATCAGGCTGATTGAAGGATTGGGATTAGATCTCATAATCTCCATTGAGTGAAGTTGGATTTACTTCAATGTAAGTGTGTGTCGGATTGCAACCAAAGTTACTTGGGCACCAGCACCTTACAGCCCTTAAAATGGTGCGGGTGCCCCATTTATTTCTGTGCTGCCCAGAGGCAGCCCCCCTGAGCATTGATTTACTGGTCCTCATCTCCCGCTCTGCCCCCTCCCTCCCCACGCTTTGTTCCAGAGGGGAATCTTTTGCACTGTCTAGTTTACCGGAATACTGCTCCATCTTTTTGCTGGGGCCTGCCATTTGACTCCTGGTGAAGTACTAATTGATCAGGAATCACAGAAAAGCCATGAACAAAAGCAATAATTTAAACCTATACAAGTAATGAGGAAAGATAAAAGAAAACCAAGTTTTCTAATATCTTAAAAGTCTGAGATACATTTCATTTCAGCATGTTCTACCTGACATTTTGCCTGTTTACATTTAATTACTTGCTTTATTTTTGTTGCAATTCTTTTAAACAGAACAGCCAGAGACCATATCTTTACAGTAATTTTTGTTTCATAGGTACACTAAGCAACATTCCACATTATTTTTGCTTAAATATGTTTTACCAGTCTTGAATTTCTGCTGGAACAAAATGATATTTGTAGCATTTCCTGTAAATACAAGCTTTAATTTCTTTCATTTTTTCTCCAATTGCTGTTGCCCAAGATTTGCTTTTTATGCACATATTGTACAAATACATTCTTCTTTGTGCTGCAGACAGCGATTGTGGAAGGGTTTACTTTATCTTCAAAGGGATTATTTGTATTGTATGTTGCAACTGTAAATTGAATTTGTTTGGCATTCTCTCATGATTGTAATATTAATTTTGAGGTTTGAATCTCATTTTCAATAAAATGGCTTTTTTGTTAATGTTGTTCCCTGCTTCTTTGTTTTCTGCCACATCTCCATAATTATCTAGTTTATATTTGTAAATAGACTGGAGCTGACTGGAGCCAGTGTGCTCTGAAATGTCATGCCATGCTTTGGTTGAGAGTTCCTTCTGCTTTAGAAGGATAGAAGCTACTATTTGAAAATAGGATTGCCAAAATTTTAACCACAGTTGCATGAAACCCCTACTAACCCTGATTCATGTTGCCCATGCTCATGTAGCTTCAAGGGCCCAAACTGCTGCCCAAATATTGGGTGCTTGCCTATATAAAGGGAAGGAATTAGACTGGAGAGGCGATCCTTCCTAATCATTCTGTGCTGAGAAGGGATAAGGGGGAAGTAACAATCCTACAACTGAGGGTAGCAACCTTTATTTTTCCTTAAAGCAACATTCAGTTCCTTGGGTTACAATCTTATGAACACTTAAATTAGGAATATAGTTCAGCTGATGGACTTTTTTCTCTGTAAATGTGCATGGACCCAGGTTATAACACAAGGAGTAAGCTAATTTCGTCCTTGTGAAAGTACAAGGCAAAGCAAAAAATGATATTCTAAGGACATTTCCTTTAAAAGGTAGAAATGGTTTCAAAATCATGAGATTTTAATAAAAGCACAAACAAAGTTGTTGTTGTTTTGACTACTTTTACTTTGCTTCTATGAGGATGACAGGTGTTTTAAGGTGAAAAGTGGCCACCACTTTTGTAGTGCACGCTTACATATAGACGCCTACCGAGATGCATAGGAGCCAACAAGGTCCCTTTGGCCCCCACCCATAAAATTGATGGGCAGTCAAATGGTATGCTATGTCATGTGATCGATTCTGTGGGGCAGAGCTTGGAGCCAACAAGGTCCCTTTGGCCCCCACCCATAAAATTGATGGGCAGTCAAATGGTATGCTATGTCATGTGATCGATTCTGTGGGGCAGAGCTTGCCAGCCCCCCCCCCATATTCAAGTTGGCAACCCTGCACAGATGTGAGCGCCATAAAGTTCAGTGGGACTTGCAGCCTTTGCCTGTTGGTGTCACCATTCTTAATCTAGCCTTGGTTGTGGTGGTTGTTTTTAAAGAGAGGCCGGACGCGGATGCAGGCATGAGCTTTGTTTACTTTTTCATTTCCGCAAAAACAGAAAACAAACTTCTACTGTCCTTGGTTTGCTTGATTTCATCATACTGTAGCAAACGAATGTTAGCTACACATTTTCGTGGAGTTTATTCCATGATCCTTGTCTGAGATCTGAGTAAAGGGCATAACACTAGTAAAAAGAATTTCTCGTCGGTTAAGGCGAGAGTGGTGTGCCTCTTTGGTCTGCTGAGGTGAAGCCAGTGGCAGACCTGAATGCAGGCCAGTCTTGGGAATCCTGGCGGCTGCAAAGGGTCTGTGTACTTTTACTGCCAATGATGGTGTTCTCCCAACAGAGCAGGATGTTCTCTCTTTATAATAATAGCCAGACCAGATGCTAAACACTTCACTGCTAAACCCTGGATAAGTGAGAAAGGGGAACAGCTGACTTCAGTTAAGATGAACACCAAGAGAATAAGCCAGAAAGTATGAGAAATCTCCAGAGGCCTGTGCTTTATAAACCCCTGTTTGGCAGCAAGATCAGAGCATCAAGACGCAGAACCTAGCACACGCCATTGCTGCTCCTATCCCTGCTTGAACTAGTTGTTGAGTGTAGGACCTTGGCTTTCCAAGTCTCCCTGCCCCCATCCATCCCCCACATAGTCCACACAATTCTTCGCCTCATTATTTTCCTTTATGTTTTCTGCCCTTGACACGCAGGTTTTGTGAATCTGCATGATTTTTTTTTAAAGCATCACTTCACAAGTCCCATGCTGACTGTACAAACATTAAAGCCCACAAGAGCCAAAGAACTCTGAGCAAAACATTAGCAGCCCTGGCACATTTCACAAATGCTTGCACAAGAGCTTCCAGAAGAATTCACAAAGCATTACACAACAGGTACATTATTGAGCAGCATTCATTTCCCCACTTGTGTGAGAGGCGATGGAATCGCTTGCACAAGTGGAAAAACGTTAGGTTTCCTTTCACTCATCTTCAAACAAAGTTAGTGTTTGGCGTAAAACAACCTTTCATGAGCAGAAGACACCTTCTGCATGCGGAAAAGCCCTTTGAATCTGACCCAGCTCTCCTTAAAATAGCCACTTTTACTTTTTCTCTCCGCTTCTTTGGTTTGCCTTCTGTTTTAAGTGAAATCAAACTTCTAAAACTGGGGTTGTTGTTTTTTTTATTATGGAAGGTAGAATTTCAGCAGAGGAGTGTTGTTTTTTCTTGGCTCTACTGCATACTGGTGTTAAATGCACCACAGTTCAAGTTACTGGCTGACAGTAACAATGTGAGATCAGTTACAGGTAGGTAGCCGTGTTGGTCTGCCATAGTCAAAACAAAATAAAAAATAAGAAAATTCCTTCCAGTAGCACCTTAGAGACCAACTAAGTTTGTTCTTGGTGTGAGCTTTCGTGTGCATGCACACTTCTTCAGAGACACTGAAGAAGTCACCAGCACCCTGAATAGTGACCCTCATACCAAGAACAAACTTAGTTGGTCTCTAAGGTGCTACTGGAAGGAATTTTCTTATTTTTTATTTTGTTTGGAATGTGAGATCAGGTTAGCTTAAAAATATACATTTTAATATACCATCCTTGAAAATAAGCAGCTATAAAAATTTTGAATGCAGAGGTTTCTGTTTCTTTGGAACACTATTTCCAATATCTTATTAATGATCTGTAATATATATATATATTTAAAAAACCCTTCCAAGTCTTGAATGACTGCAGCTCTCCATTTTTTCTAAAAATGGTGAACATCATCTACAAAGTTGAGGTGTCCGGATCACCCCCAAATCCTCTCCATCTGGTTTGCTGTATTTGGCTTCACAAGGCCATCTCACCACCCACTTCCTCACAACTGGAAGAGGCAGTAGATTCCTCCCCTGGGGAACCAATAGAGAAGCAGAAACCAATCACGTGTTAGAAGATACCATTGGCAGATAACAACAACAGTCTTTCCTGGCAATATGCAACTGATGGTCTGTATTTCTAGCTCTTCGGTGTGAGAGAACATACCCAGCAATTAATCTTCACAGAAATTCTGTAGCTGAGATTTATGGGTCCTTCAGTAGACAAGTGGATGTGGAGATGATTCCTCAAAGGAGAAGGGAGGGAGGGGAACACAATTAGGGGAGTGGGCTCCCAATATTAGAGGTGGTGGGCTTCTTCATTCCCCCCTTCCTTCATTATACAGTTTAGAAGCCACAGGCTCTGCTAGTGGCACTGAGAGGAGCTGAGGCACCTGCCTTCCTACTTTCATGGAGACACTCTGAGAGTTTTGCTTGTGTCTCGATACTGGTGTCCTTCTGCTATCGTGGACATAAAAGCATAATGCTAATGCTATTCCCAGAATACCTCTGGCAAGGTAGGGTGGTGGCAGGAGCAGCAGGAAAAGTTGTGTTTCAGTTGCTATGCCACAGAAGCTACTGGCAGAACTGAAGTTCATTCCCTGGAGGTGCTGTTGGTGAGGTGCTCATCTGCTCAGATTAGAGGAGTTCATCTTGCTTTAGACTACATTGCACACACTCTGCAGTAACAAGTTTGCAGTGTCTGGCCAGGATGTTGGACAGAAAGGTGTTGCTGTTCCTAAGAAATACTTGTGTGTGGCATGAAATGGGGTAGGGGTTGGGTTGGAAATGGCCAGACTTCTCCTTAAATGGCGTTCCTGGTGATAGGATGTTGGTTATTGTGGCACTACATGCAATAACAATTCATTTTGTGGCGACTCAGTGGATAGATCTTGCTTTTGTGTCACATCTGACTGACACCTGAGCATTCCTACATGTGACATTCGGCTTCTTTTGCCTTGTTCTGAAGCACATGGCTTTTAAAAATGAGCCAGCTTGTTTCGTTAGCACATTTCTGCGGGGCATGCACAAGAACTGCAGGCACCCTGGTCTTGCATAGTCCATGAGACGGGCACAACATGTCTTCTCGGGGAACTATGCCCTCTGCTTTTAGCCTTAGAGCCAGTGTCAAAATCCCCATAGAAATTGCCCGTTTTTATTTGTATGTTTCCCTCAATAGGAGGTAGCAGTGCTGTCTAGGGAGGGCTGAGGGACCGAGCCCGCCCAAAAAAGTTTCAAGGCGGGGGCCAGGCCCCCTCAGAATTCTGCAGTCACTGTGCTTCACCTAACTTGCACATGCCATGCAGCGTGCATGTGACACGTCAGCACATTGTGTAGTGAATTCGGCTGATATCAGCACATGACGTGGATTCCTGACTTCCATCGCACACATCGGGCGGCAGGGGAATCGGCTCACTTGACAGGAGGGAACTGCTTGGAGGTTTTATTACAACCGCGTGGTATATAAAGTTTGTTAAGCAAAAGAAAAACGCTTCTTTGGTTTGTGTTTGAGAGAGAAAGAAGTGAGAGACGTGGTTCCGGAAGATGCCACGAGGGGGAAACCCCAGTCCCCATGTGGGAGATCTTCTTATGGATCTGCCAGTGCTTGGCCCTTCTTTCCCTTAGAGTAGGGGTCTTAGCTAAGGAGTATCTAAGAGACACTGAAGTGTAGGTGGGTTCCCACGAGGCAAGACGCAGTGATAACAGCAAGAACCTTGATTGAACTAACAGAACTGGACAACAGAGACAAAGCAACTGCTTATATACATTTCTGAAGGCCTGGGCCACTCCCACTCCCAACGTGATTGGCTGTCTAAACTTCCAAGCTGCAAATCATGACTCATACTTGAAGAGCCAATGGCAGAGGCCCAAATCCTGAAATGTTCTGTGACTGGATATCAGAACACAGGAGCTCAGAATCCTTAGTCCAGACTCAAGCTCATGCAAACACAGACCACTGAATACGTAACAGACACCATTTGAGAATCTCTGAGGTAGTTACAGATATAAACATTCTCCTGAATATAAATTCCCATTAATGTTCACAAAACACAGTAGGTATACTTATTTTTTTGCCAGGACGTTTCTTAAGGTGCCTTTCAGTCAAAATTTGAACATCTACATATGTTTCCAATTATTAGCACATTTTACAAGATTAGTTAACAGGGTACACTCAGTTTTTAAGGCAATATATTTCTCTATGAAAGAGATTTTTTTTACAGGATATCCCAGTTAAGCCTTGCACTTTGCTGATTGTGGGCTCCTGGCCAGGGACAGATCACCAACTTATCACGTAACATAAAATACCAACTTCAAACACGGTGACAGGGTGCAAGAATCTGTCTCAATAGTTCAAACTGTGAAAAAGTACCAAACAGTCTGGCATCTCTGAACTGAAAATGTTCTCATCCACTGGAACTTTAAAGGGATTTTTTTTACCTTGAGGTAGCTGCCTTTTTCCGTGAGCTAAATCAGGGTGTCGTTTTATTTTTTACACCTTTCATATGTCATGGAACCCAATGCAGGCAGTTGTCCATCCCAACATGGACCCAACCCAGTCTGGCTGAGTTTTGGCAAGTGGTGTCCTCCTGGTGCCTTCAGAACAATCTGGCATTTGTGCATGCAGAGCACATGGTCTCTTGAGGACACATTGCTTTATCCAATTTTGAGCATACACATGTGATGTTTTGACATAGCCTTATGCATAAAAAGATAAACAAATGTGTTTGCAAATATATCCATCATGTAAGTACATGCATATCATGCAGCCATAAGACCTCATTGAGATATTGATAGTTGTTCATTGGTTTCACTCAGTATATTCTCACAGTTCCAAGTCAGCTGTCCAAGACTGTAATCTAAGAATTGCATTTGGTTGTTAAATAGCAACTGACTACACTACAGATTTTGATAACAAATCAGTCTTTCTTAGTGAAATATGTGACCTCCAGCTACTTTTCAGAGATAAGGGAAATGGGATGGAGTTCTGGGAATGAGACCCAGTGTTTTACAAAAATAAGATGGCATACTGGAAGCAAGCTCCTTTTAGGTGAAAACAGGTCAGCAATGATCATTGCAAAATGACAAAGCTAGCTGAACTGTCCGTAAATTTCAACCTTGTGTAAATGCAACAATGATTTGATAGCATGCCGTGAAATGCATTAATTGCTTTTCTAAGCCTTTTTAAAGACATGAATGCATATAAGCTCTTACCTATTTACACACACCTGGAGAAAGCTCCTGGCAAACAGCTACTTTTCCCCAAGGACACTGTCACATGTATATTTCCCAGCATAGTTGCCTCTACAGTTGCTTCCATGCTGATACACGCAAAGACTTCTGCCAATGTGGTTCATGGTTTGCTTACCATAAGGTAAGTGACACCTTATGAGAGGTCCTTACTTGAGACACCCATCATTTTGCATGGTTTGCTAGCATACCAGTAGTGGGGGCAGTTGCAACAATGCCAGGAAAGGTACGGTATATGTGAAGGGAGGGAGGAAGGAAGGAAGGAAGGGGTGTCTAGGTTTAGAGTGTCTGTAGTGACAGCACACACACACACCCCGCAAAAAAGCCCATCTTGTGTAAATGAAAATGTCACTGGCTGCATTTGGTCTAGTTTTTCCACCTCCACACCTCTGCAATGATGTCTGTGCAAAGACATAAACCGAGAGAGCATCTCCTCATCAAATGCCATTGAAGCATATTCTTACACTAGGGAATTACTCTCTTGGGAAAGGGTGGTGGACTTTTGATTCCAACAAGATAATTAGAATTTATCATCAAAATTAGAGATAGTAAAAACCCCTTTGTTGCTCTTAGCCCTGCCACATATCTGTGAATACTGGTCCTGCATCATACAAGTGTAAACATTAAACGGTGTGATGCAGTGCAAAGGCTTCTCAGGGAGCACACAGTAAAAAGCTTCTTTTTCTTATTTTCTTCTTTACATGAAAGCACATTAAACAGCATTTGCCATCAATAAAATCCAATTCAATCCATATGAGAAGCATTACAGTCACAGTATGCTTATTGAGTGATGATACCTGAACAGCTGAGATTCAGTGGAAGAAGGAAAGTGTACAAAGTGAGGCATCATAAATTACGCAAATTATTAAAAGCCAAGCTGTAGAGACAGGCTTATTGAATGCAGAGACTTCTTGTTCTGAATAAGAAATAAGAGGAATAAAAACAGATCATCAAGTATTTCAGATTAAACTGAAAGGGGATGTGAACTAATAGAATTTATATAGCCCATTTCATGTGTTGTGAGGGCTTCTCCTACAAGCTGTGTTCAGGCTCGGCTCTATTTGTAGGTGCAATAACAGTCATGTGAAGGAGAGCAGGAATGTGCAAGAATGTGCCACCAAGCCCTGCTCCCTCAGGCACACCACTAGCTTCCCCCCTGACAGCCCTCCATGAGTTGGGTGATGGGGCATGACCCCTGCACGACTTATAACCCTGCCCCCAATGCATGCAGGACTAGAAAGAAAGAACACCGTGTGCTGCCAGAGGGGGCTGAGCTCAGCAGTGACTTCTGCCATGCGATTATTGTCACATATGCAAGCAGGGCTGCAGTCATTCCTGCTTCTCTTTTCAGTATTTCAATATCCCTTACAAAATTATCCTCCTTATTTCAGAGGGGTGTCCTGAGAGTGAGTGGCTCATCTGGGGCTACTTTGTGGGTTTCTGGCTCACAGATTTCATTCTTAACTGTTACTTTGTGGATTAATTACTGGTAAGTTTGGGACTCACTGAATAATTCTGTAATAGAGAAATGCCATTTGTCTGGCCTCATTTTGCTTAAGACCCATTCACCAGCTCTTGCGTTTTGCAATCTAAAAAGTATCACCATTGCTGAAAGCACTTCTTGAGAACGTCAAGGAAGTGTTCATCACCCGCAAGACATTATGCCCACAATCCAACACAGTAATAAGCATGTTTCACCGCACTGCTTAACTGCGTTGGATAGAGAGACACACATCTGTGTTAGATTGTAGTTTCAGTCATCAACCAAGTGAACCAACCAAATGAGACATTAAATCAATGTATGAAAAAAGCACACCAGTGAATGAAACTGAAATTCTGCCAGGCTGCATCTTTGCATTTGCTTAAATAGGAACTGGATATGTGTGTGTGTGTGTGTGTGTGTGTGTGTGTGTGTGTGTATGTATGTGTTTGTATGGAATGTAGTGATGTATGGAAGTGAGCCATAAAGAAGGCTGATCGCCGAAGAATTGATGCTTTTGAATTCTGGTGCTGGAGGAGACTCTTGAGAGTCCCATGGACTGCAAAAAGATCAAACATATCCATCCTTAAAGAAATCAGTCCCTGAGTGCTCACTGGAAGGACAGATCCTGAAGTTGAGGCTCCAATACTTTGGCCACCTCATGAGAAGAGAAGACTCCCTGGAAAAGACCCTGATGTTGGGAAAGATGGAGGGCACAAGGAGAAGGGGACGACAGAGGATGAGATGGTTGGACAGTGTTCTTGAAGCTACCAACATGAGTCTGACCAAACTGCGGGAGGCAGTGGAAGACAGGAGTGCTTGGCGTGCTCTGGTCCATGGGGTCACGAAGAGTCGGACATGACTAAACAACTACACACACACACACACACACCCTGTGGATTAAGTCCAGTGCTATTGTGAACAGAGTTTTGCTTATGAAAAGATTTTTCCACCAATGGAAAGGGGGGTTGGCATTTCCAGTGGTTTCCCTTTCCCTTGTGGCCTCTTGCACCTCTGCCCCCCCCCCCGGATTTGCCCTAGGGGTTGAAGGACCATCTAGAGCAGCTTGTGAAGTGGTGCAGAGAACTGGGGGATGGATCAGTGAACATTGCCTCCCCTTCTTTCATGAATGCTTGCTAAATTAGCTATAATTTGGTAAATTATTTTATTCAGAGCCTACTGTAGAACACACAAGATGCACTTTTGAAAAGGGTCAGAAGAAGCGGGAAATTTTGCAAGGAGCAAAGGAATAAGGAAATGGGTGCTTTAGTTGAGATTCCAGCATTGCAGGGGATTGAACTACATGATTCTCCGGGTCCTGGTCCTCACCCCCCCATTCTACAATTCTATCATTCTATGAAACAGTGCGGAATATGGGCAGATGTAAAAGGATGGTATTGTAAAAGGAATGTGTTCACATAGAACAGACAAATAGTCTTCCAGGAGTATTTTGTGTTGACTGAAATCACAAAATGGAGTCTGAAAGTGGATCTCCAATTGACAGTGCCACCAGCTTAATAAAAGAGATCTGACAACATAGTTACTACTCCCTTTCACCTGCTTATGCAACAAAGATAGTGAATCCAGCAAATGACCTCTTTACTTTCATACCATGTAAAGAATTCTTAAATTATGTAACTTCCTCACAGACATGCCATCTGCTCTGCAAAAGAACCCCCTTGGCATTTATTCTAATTAAAAAACAACAACAACACCTGAACATCACTTACGCTGTTCTCATGTAACACATTGATTCTCCATTTGATAGGAACTGAATTTACCCCAACAACTGAACAGAATTTACTTGACATTTCACTTCTCTTTTACTAA
>OFHV01000188.1:0-30023 GCA_900245895.1 Lacerta bilineata
AAAGGAAAGGAAAGGAAAGGAAAGGAAAGGAAAGGAAAGGAATGGAAAGGAAAGGGTTGGGATGGGATGGGATGGAAAGGAAAGGAAAGGAAAGGAATGGAAAGGAAAGGAAAGGAGAGGAATGGAAAGGAAAGGAAAGGTAGGGAATGGAATGGAAAGGAAAGGAAAGGAAAGGAAAGGAATGGAATGGAATGGAATGGAACGGAAAGGAATGGAATAGTTGGGTTTCCCCCCTCTGCGCCCCCCCCAGCACCACTGGAAACCCCTGGGTGTCTTACTGGCTTAGTATGTGTAGAGGCTCTCACTGCTGGTGGCTAGGCTAAATAAAGACTTTCCCGGATGCTCGGATAAGGGCATTTAAATGCCTGTAATGCTGACAGGCAAAGATGCGGGTGTGAGTTTACACTTGCTTAAAATACTACCCCTGAGCAGTCTGACGCACGGCTGCATTTGGGAGAACTTTTTATCTTTTAATGGAAACAGCGCCTCATTCCCCTTCTCCGGCCGGGTGGATTTGATTGAAACCAAGCTGATTTAAATCACGATTTAAATCACTATTCAGTAAGGCTCAGGGTGGATTTAAACAAAAATTTAAAAAAATCCGATTTAGATAAAAAAGCAGTTTAAATAAAAAAATCCGATTAAATAAAAAAAATCAGATTGAAATAAAAAAATCCGATCGAAATAAAAAAATCCGATTTAAATAAAAGAATCCGATTTTTAAAAAATCTGATTTAAATAAAAAAATCCGATTTATATAAAAGAAAATCCGATTTAAATAAAAGAAAACCCGATTTAAAGAAAAAAATTTAAAGAAAAAAATCTGATTTAAAGAAAAAAAATCTGATTTAAAGAAAAACATCTGATTTAAATAAAAAAATCCGATTTATATAAAAGAAAATCCGATTTAAATAAAAGAAAACCCGATTTAAATTAAAAAATCTGATTTAAGGGAAAAAAATCCGATTTAAATAAAAAAAGTCTCATTTAAATAAAAAATTCCGATTTAAATTAAAAAACCCGACTTAATAAAAAAATCCAATTTAAATAAAAAAAAATTCCGATTCAAATAAAAGAAGATCCGATTTAAATCGGATTTTTTAAAAATATAAATCGGGTGTTTTTTTTCATTTAAATCGGATTTTTTATTTATTTCAATCCACCCTGAGACCTTACCGACTCGGGATTGAAATCAAATGCACCCTCTTCTCCGGTAGAAAAACGACGTGGCTTCAAGATTTCCGCGATTCTTGGCCCTTTGTAAGCTTTCCGGAGATGCCCTCTCGAGGGGCGTCGCTGGGGGTGGGGCGGTGGGGGCGGTACGCCCGGGGTGACAGGGGAGGGTGGGGGTGACAAGCAGGGCCCCCCGCCGCTCCCGCGCACACGCCGCTCGCCCTCCGTCACCCCAGGAGCAACAGCGCACGGCCGAGCGAGCACCCCGTCCGTGCAGCGTTGCTCCCGGTGACGAGGGAGCAGCGCGCGTGGGGGCGGGAGGGCGCCCTTGTCACACACACCCCCACACGCCGCCGTTCGCTCCGCCGCGAGCGCACTCCGCCGTCGGGCCGCCGCTCCCGCGGCCTCCTTTTGAGCCGCCGAGCGGAAGAGGCGCCGTTTCCTTTTGCCGCCCCGGGTACCGCGGCGTCTTCCTCCGCCACTGTTCCTTTCCCTTCCCGGCTAAATTTCTTTTACGGGTCATTCGGCTTTAAAGGGGGGGAATTTACCCAGGTGGGCGTCTCGGCCGCTTTCTCTTATTTTTGGCGAGCGTGCGCCTCGCGTTTGGCAAGATTGGAAGGCTTACATTCTTTTTATAGAAACGACGTTTTAAAAAGCGGCCACGCGTTTGTTTTCCCCACGCAGCTGTGCTTGGCTTCCCGGAGGAGGTGAAGAAGGGAGGGGAGGAAAGGAGAGGAAAACGAGAGCTGCCGCCAAGCTTTGCAACGAAACGAAACGCCGCTCCTCAAAGCCAGAGGCGAAGCCGCTTGAGATGTTGCGGAGCCTGAACCGGGCAGCTGGTAAGGAAATTAGCTAGCGGTGTGAAGGACCCGGGGGGAAAAAAAGCCTGGAAAATTCGGGGGGGGGCAACGGTTACCCTTTTTCGTTTCAAAAATTGGAAAAATAAAAAAATAGATTGTGGAATGTTTCATTTCGACGGGACGGATAAAATGCCGTATTTTCCGGCGTACGAGACGACCGCCGACTTTCCCAGTTAAATATAGAGTTTGAGATCTACCCGGCCGCAGATTCTCCACCCGGCGTAGAAGACGACCCCCCGACTTTTCCAGTTAAAATATAGAGTTTGAGATCTACCCGGCCGCAGATTCTCCACCCGGCGTAGAAGACGACCCCCCGACTTTTCCAGTTAAAATATAGAGTTTGAGATCTACCCGGCCGCAGATTCTCCACCCGGCGTAGAAGACGACCCCCCGACTTTTCCAGTTAAAATATCGAGTTTGAGATATACTCGGCCGCAGATTCTCCACCCGGCATAGAAGACGACCCCCCGACTTTTCCAGTTAAAATATCGAGTTTGAGATATACCCGGCCGCAGATTCTCCGCCTCCGAAAAATTGGAAAAATTAAAAAATAGATTATGGAATGTTTTAAAATACCTTCTTCAGAGACCAACTCAGTCTTTCGTGGGCATGCGCACTTCTTCTGAAACCAACTCAGTTTGTTCTTGGTACGCGCTTTAGTGTGCATGCGCACTTCTTCTGAAACCACTGCAGTTTGTTCTTGGTACGCGCTTTAGTGTGCATGCGCACTTCTTCAGAGACCAACTCAGTCTTTCGTGTGCATGCGCACTTCTTCAGAGACCAACTCAGTTTGTTCTTGGTACGCGCTTTAGTGTGCACGCGCACTTCTGAAACCAACTCAGTTTGTTCTTGGTACGCGCTTTAGTGTGCATGCGCATTTCTTCTGAAACCAACTCAATTTGTTCTTGGTACGCGCTTTAGTGTGCATGCGCATTTCTTCTGAAACCAACTCAGTTCGTTCTCGGGATGAGCTTTCGTGCGCATGTGCCCTTCTTCAGAAACATTCCCACCACCCTTCTGAGTAATGTCCCTCACCACTCTCTCCCTATATATAAGGGTCTGGTGACTTCTATTGCAGTGCATTTGAAGAAGTGCGCATGCACACTAAAGCCCATCCCGAGAACAAACTGAGTTGGTGTCTGAAGAAGTGCACATGCACACTAAAGCGCGTACCAAGAACAAACTGAGTTGGTCTCTGAAGAAGTGCGCATGCACACTAAAGCTCATCCCAATAACAAACTGAGCTGGTCTCTGAAGAAGTGCGCATGCACACTAAAGCTCCTACCAAGAACAAACTGAGTTGGTCTCTGAAGGAGTGCGCATGCCCATGAAAGCTCATCCCAAGAACAAACTGAGTTGGTTTCAGAAGAAGTGCGCATGCACACTAAAGCTCCTACCAAGAACAAACTGAGTTGGTCTCTGAAGAAGTGCGCATGCCCACAAAAGCTCATCCCAAGAACAAACTGAGTTGGTTTCAAAAGAAGTGCGCATGCACACTAAAGCGCGTACCAAGAACAAACTGAGTTGGTGTCTGAAGATGTGCGCATGCACACTAAAGCTCATCCCGAGAAAAAACTGAGTTGGTTTCAGAAGAAGTGCGCATGCACACTAAAGCGCGTACCAAGAACAAACAGAGTTGGTGTCTGAAGACGTGCGCATGCCCACGAAAGCTCATCCCGAGAACAAACTGAGTTGGTTTCAGAAGAAGTGCGCATGCACACTAAAGCGCGTACCAAGAACAAACAGAGTTGGTCTCTGAAGGAGTGCGCATGCCCACGAAAGCTCATCCCGAGAACAAACTGAGTTGGTTTCAGAAGAAGTGCGCATGCACACTAAAGCGCGTACCAAGAACAAACTGAGTTGGTCTCTGAAGAAGTGCGCATGCCCACGAAAGCTCATCCCGAGAACAAACTGAGTTGGTTTCAGAAGAAGTGCGCATGCACACTAAAGCGCCTACCAAGAACAAACTGAGTTGGTGTCTGAAGATGTGCGCATGCCCACTAAAGCTCATCCCGAGAACAAACTGAGTTGGTTTCAGAAGAAGTGCGCATGCACACTAAAGCGCCTACCAAGAACAATTTTTTTTTTTTTTTCATTTTGTTCCGGCTGAAACAGAAGTTTCAGATCTCGACGGAGCAGGTTCAACGTTCAAAGTTCAACGCCTGCTGGCTGAGCTCGCGGCAAGTCCCGTTGCGGCGATAAGACGGGAGAACAGCCCACACGGACATACGCACAACGCTGTGTACGTATATCACTCTGTGCTACGCGCTGGAGAAAGCAGGGGCAGCCAAAATACTCGAAAAAATTGGAAAGCTTCATTTGCGGCGATAAGACGGGAGAACAGCCCACACGGACATACGCACAACGCTGTGTACGTATATCACTCTGTGCTACGCGCTGGAGAAAGCAGGGGCAGCCAAAATACTCGAAAAAATTGGAAAGCTTCATTTCGACAGTTCGAACGGGATATGGAACAACTGATGGGTTCAAAATTGGGAAAGGAGGACGACAAGGCCGTATATTGTCTCTCTGCTTATTTAACTTATATGCAGAATTCATCATGCTGGATGAATCCCAAGCCGGAATTCAGATTGACGGAAGAAAGATCAACAACCTCAGATACGCTGATGACACAACCTTGATGGCAGAAAGTGAGGAGGAATTGAAGAACCTTTGAATGAGGGCGAAAGAGGAAAGTGCAAAATATGGTATCAAAAAAACAAAGATGGTGGCCACTGGTCCCATCACCTCCTGGCAAAGAGAAGGGGAAGAAATGGAGGCAGGGAGAGATTGGACCTTCTTGGGTTCCATGATCACTGCAGATGAGGACAGCAGTCACGAAATTAAGAGACGCCTGCTTCTCGGGAGGAAAGCGGCGACAAACCTGCACAGCGTCTTCAAAAGCAGAGACGTCACCTTGCCGACAAAGGTCCGTCTAGTTCAAGCGATGCTTTTCCCAGGAGTGATGTACGGAAGTGAGAGCTGGACCATCAAGAAGGCTGATCGCCGAAGAATGGATGCTTCCGAATTCTGGCGCGGGAGGAGACTCTTGAGAGTCCCATGGACTGCGAGAAGATCCGACCGATCCATTCTGAAGGAAATCAGCCCCGAGTGCTCACTGGAAGCACACATCCTGGAGCTAAGGCTCCAAGACTGTGGCCACCTCGTGAGAAGAGAAGACTCCCTGATGTTGGGAAAGATGGAGGGCACAAGGAGAAGGGGAGGACAGAGGCCAAGATGGTTGGACAGCGTTCTCGAAGCTGCCAACATGAGTTTGACCAAACTGCGGGAGGCAGGGGAAGACAGGAGGGCCTGGCGTGCTCTGGACCATGAGAAGAGAAGACTCCCTGGAAAAGACCCTGATGTTGGGGAAGATGGAGGGTGCAAGGAGGAAGGGATGACAGAGGACGAGATGGTTGGACAGGGTTCTCGAAGCTACGAACGTGAGTTTGACCAAACTGTGGGAGGCAGAAGAAGACAGGAAGGCGTGGCGTGCTCTGGTCCATGAGAAGAGAAGACTCCCTGGAGAAGACCCTGATGTTGGGAAAGATGGAGGGCACAAGGAGAAGGGACGACAGAGGATGAGATGGACATATTCATGAGAAGAGAAGACTCCCTGGGAAACACCCTGATGTTGGGAAAGATAGAGGGCACAAGGAGAAGGGGACGACAGAGGGAGAGATGGTTGGACAGGGTTCTCCCAGCTACCAACATTAGTCTGACCAAACTGCGGGAGGCAGAGGAAGAGAGGAGGGCCTGGTATGCTGTGGTCCATGAGAAGAGAAGACTCCCAGATGTTGGGAAAGATGGAGAGCACAAGGAGAAGGGGACGACAGAGGACGAGATGGTTGGACACGGTTCTCCAAGCTACCAAAATGAGTCTGGCCAAACTACGGGAGGCAGGGGGAGACAGGAAGGCCTGGTGTCCTCGTGTCCATGAGAAGAGAAGACTCCCAGATGTTGGGAGAGATGGAGAGCACAAGGAGAAGGAGACGACAGAGGACGAAATGGTCACCTCATCAGAAGAGAAGACTCCCTGGAAAAGACCCTGATGTTGGGAAAGATGGAGGGCGCAAGGAGAAGGGGACGACAGAGGACGAGATGGCCACCTCATGAGAAGAGAAGACTCCCTGGAGAAGACCCTGATGTTGGGGAAGATGGAGGGCGCAAGGAGAAGGGGACGACAGAGGACGAGATGGCCACCTCATGAGAAGAGAAGACTCCCTGGAGAAGACCCTGATGTTGGGAAGATGGAGGGCACAAGGAGAAGGGGACGACAGAGGACGAGATGGCCACCTCATGAGAAGAGAAGACTCCCTGGAGAAGACCCTGATGTTGGGAAAGATGGAGGGCACAAGGAGAAGGGGACGACAGAGGACGAGATGGCCACCTCATGAGAAGAGAAGACTCCCTGGAAAAGACCCTGATGTTGGGAAAGATGGAGGGCGCAAGGAGAAGAGAAGGAGAAGACCCTGATGTTGGGAAAGATGGAGGGCACAAGGAGAAGGGGACGACAGAGGATGAGATGGTTGGACAGGGTTCTCCAAGCTACCAACATGAGCCTGACCAAACTGCGGGAGGCAGGGGAAGACAGGAGGGCCTGGCGGGCTCCGATCCATGGGGTCACGAAGCGTCGGACACGACTAAACAACGACGAGAGCCAGTGGAGGGAGGGCGGGGGGACAGCATTCAGAATGGTGTTTCCTGCTTGGCAGGGGGTTGGGCTGGATGGCCCTTGGGGTCTCTTCCAACTCTAGGATTCTATGATGCTGCGTATCAGGAGGTTAGTAGGAAAATGTACGTCCTTTCTGTCACATTTCTTTAACCATACCACCTTCTCCAGATCTTCCTCCTCCCCTCTTTCCACCTTCTTCCCCGGCCTCAAATCTTGGGTTTAATCATTAATAACCAGGAGACAGTAAGTTGAGAGAGAGACAGAGAGAGAAGGAGGGAGGGAGGGAGGAAGGAAGGAAGGGGAGAGAGAGAGAAGGAAGGAAGGAAGGAAGGAAGGGGTGAGAGACAGAGAGAGAGAGAGAAGGAAGGAAGGAAGGAAGGAAGGGGAGAGAGAGAGAAGGAAGGAAGGAAGAGGTGAGAGACAGAGAGAGAGAGAAGGATGGAAGGAAGGAAGGAAGGAAGGGGAGAGAGAGAGAAGGAAGGAAGGAAGGAAGGGGAGAGAGAGAGAAGGATGGAAGGAAGGAAGGAAGGAAGGGGAGAGAGAGAGAAGGAAGGAAGAGGTGAGAGACAGAGAGAGAGAGAGAGAGAGAGAGAGAAGGAAGGAAGGGGAGAGAGAGAAGGAAGGAAGGAAGAGGTGAGAGACAGAGAGAGAGAGAGAAGGAAGGAAGGAAGGGGAGAGAGAGAGAAGGAAGGAAGGAAGGAAGGGGTGAGAGACAGAGAGAGAGAAGGATGGAAGGAAGGAAGGAAGGAAGGAAGGAAGGAGAGAGAGAGAAGGAAGGAAGGAAGAGGTGAGAGACAGAGAGAGAGAGAGAGAGAGAAGGAAGGAAGGGGAGAGAGAGAGAAGGAAGGAAGGAAGGGTGAGAGAGAGAGAGAGAGAGAGAGAGAGAGAGAGAAGGAGGAAGGAAGGAAGGAAGGAAGGAAGGAAGGAAGGAGAGAGAAGGAAGGAAGGAAGGAAGGGGTGAGAGACAGAGAGAGAGAGAAGGAGGAAGGAAGGAAGGAAGGAAGGAAGGAAGGAAGGGGAGAGAGAGAGAAGGAAGGAAGGAAGGGGTGAGAGACAGAGAGAGAGAGAGAAAGGAAGGAAGGAAGGAAGGAAGGGGAGAGAGAGAGAAGGAAGGAAGGAAGAGGTGAGAGACAGAGAGAGAAGGATGGAAGGAAGGAAGGAGGACGAGAAGAGCAAAACGGGAACATTTGCAATTAAGAACCGCATCCCGAACTTGCTCCGTTTTTGGGGGAAATCATGCGCCGCCTCGCCAGCCCCACGGCGGCCGAATTCCGACGGCTACGGACAAGATTGGGGGCAAGATCCAGGAAAGGAATCCGCCTGCCGAAACACTGAGCGGCCGCACTCTCCCTCTTGCTCTCTTTAAAATTTAAACTCCGGGGGGGGGGGAAACCAAGCACCCGACGGAAACCAGGGCCTCATCTCACATTCCTTATTCCCCGTGGTAATAACAGTGCGGCACATTCGTCGCCACACCGAAGGGAAGCACACCTAACCCCAGCTGTGTACAAGGAATTGGGCAAAATATATTTTAAAAATTTCCTTCCAGTGGCACCTTCAAGGGTAAAGGGACCCCCGACCGTTCGGTCCAGTGGCGGACGACTCTGGGGTTGCGGCGCTCGTCTCGCTTTACCGGCCGAGGGAGCCGGCGTACAGCTTCCGGGTCATGTGGCCGGCAGGACTCTCTCTCTCTGTGTGTGTGTCTCTCACCCCTTCCTTCCTTCCTTCCTTCCTTCCGTCTCTCTCTCTCTATCTCTCACCCCTTCCTTCCTTCCTTCCTTTCTTCTCTCTCTCTCTCTCTCTCTAGCTTTACTGGCCGAGAGAGCCGGCGGACAGCTTCCAGGTCATGTGGCCAGAAGGAATCTGTCTCTGTGTGTGTCTCTCACCCCTTCCTTCCTTCCCTCCTTCCTTCCATCTCTCTATCTCTGTCTGTCATCCCTTCCTTCCTTCCTTCCTTCTCTCTCTCTCTCTCTCGCTTTACTGGCCGAGGGAGCCAGCGGACAGCTTCCGGGTCATGTGGCCGGCAGGACCCTCTCTCTGTGTGTCTCTCACCCCTTCCTTCCTTCCTTCCTTCCATCTCTCTCTCTATCTCTGTCTGTCACCCCTTCCTTCCTTCCTTCCTTCCTTCTCTCTCTCTCTCTCTAGCTTTACTGGCCGAGAGAGCCGGCGGACAGCTTCCAGGTCATGTGGCCAGAAGGAATCTCTCTCTGTGTGTGTCTCTCACCCCTTCCTTCCTTCCTTCCTTCCTTCCCTCCTTCCTTCCATCTCTCTATCTCTGTCTGTCATCCCTTCCTTCCTTCTCTCTCTCTCTCTCTAGCTTTACTGGCCAAGGGAGCCGGCGGACAGCTTCCGGGTCATGTGGCCGGCAGGACCCTCTCTCTCTCTCTGTGTGTCTCTCACCCCTTCCTTCCTTCCTTCCTTCCTTCCCTCCTTCCTTCCATCTCTCTATCTCTGCCTGTCATCCCTTCCTTCCTTCTCTCTCTCTAGCTTTATTGGCGAGGGAGCCGGCGGACAGCTTCCAGGTCATGTGGCCGGCAGGACCCTCTCTCTCTCTCTGTGTCTCTCACCCCTTTCCTTCCTTCCTTCCTTCCATCTCTCCATCTCTGTCCGTCATCCCTTCCTTCCTTCCTTCCTTCCTTCTCTCTCTCTCTCTCTAGCTTTACTGGCCGAGAGAGCCGGCGGACAGCTTCCAGGTCATGTGGCCAGAAGGAATCTCTCTCTGTGTGTGTCTCTCACCCCTTCCTTCCTTCCTTCCTTCCTTCCCTCCTTCCTTCCATCTCTCTATCTCTGTCTGTCATCCCTTCCTTCCTTCCTTCCTTCTCTCTCTCTCTCTCTCTCGCTTTACTGGCCGAGGGAGCCAGCGGACAGCTTCCGGGTCATGTGGCCGGCAGGACCCTCTCTCTGTGTGTGTCTCTCACCCCTTCCTTCCTTCCTTCCTTCCATCTCTCTCTCTATCTCTGTCTGTCACCCCTTCCTTCCTTCCTTCCTTCTCTCTCTCTCTCTCTCTAGCTTTACTGGCCGAGGGAGCCGGCGGACAGCTTCCAGGTCATGTGGCCAGCAGGACTCTCTCTCTCTCTCTGTGTCTCTCACCCCTTCCTTCCTTCCTTCCCTCCTTCCTTCCATCTCTCTATCTCTGTCTGTCATCCCTTCCTTCCTTCCTTCTCTCTCTCTCTCTCTAGCTTTACTGGCCGAGAGAGCCGGCGGACAGCTTCCAGGTCATGTGGCCGGCAGGACTCTCTCTGTGTGTGTCTCTCACCCCTTCCTTCCTTCCTTCCTTCCTTCTTTCCCTCCCTCCCTCCTTCCTTCCTTCCATCTCTCTCTCTATCTCTGTCTGTCACCCCTTCCTTCCTTCCTTCCTTCCTTCTTTCCCTCCCTCCCTCCTTCCTTCCTTCCATCTCTCTCTCTATCTCTGTCTGTCACCCCTTCCTTCCTTCCTTCCTTCTCTCTCTCTCTCTCTAGCTTTACTGGCCAAGGGAGCCGGCGGACAGCTTCCGGGTCATGTGGCCGGCAGGACCCTCTCTGTGTGTGTGTGTCTCTCACCCCTTCCTTCCTTCCTTCCTTCCTTCCTTCCCTCCTTCCTTCCATGTCTCTATCTCTGTCTGTCATCCCTTCCTTCCTTCCTTCCTTCTCTCACTCTCTCTCGCTTTACTGGCCGAGGAAGCCGGCGGACAGCTTCCAGGTCATGTGGCCAGCAGGACTCTCTCTCTCTCTGTGTCTCTCACCCCTTCCTTCCTTCCTTCCTTCCTTCCATCTCTCTCTCTCTCTATCTCCGTCTCTCACCCCTTCCTTCCTTCCTTCCTTCTCTCTCTCTCTCGCGTTACTGACCGAGCGAGCCGGCGGACAGATTCCAGGTCATGTGGCCGGCAGGACCCTCTCTCTGTGTGTGTCTCTCACCCCTTCCTTCCTTCCATCTCTCTCTCTCTCTCTCTGTCTGTCTGTCATCCCTTCCTTCCTTCCTTCCTTCTCTCTCTCTCTCTCTCTCTCTCTCTCGCGTTACTGACCGAGGGAGCCGGCGTCCAGCTTCCGGGTCATGCGGCCGGCATGACCAAGCCGCTTCTGGCGAACCAGAGCAGCGCACGGAAACGCCGTCGACCTTCCCGCCGAAGCGGGACCTATCGATCTACTTGCACTTTGACGTGCTTTCCAACTCCTAGGTGGGCAGGAGCTGGGACCGAGCGACGGGAGCTCACCCCGTCATTGCGGGGATTTGCCGATCAGGAGGTTGGCGGTTCGAATCCCCGCAATGACGGGGTGAAGGACACATTCTACTCATGTCAAAACACCAGGCAGGCCCCACAAATAAGCCAGATAAGCATTTTAAATAAAAGCACACATTCTATTCATGTCAAAACACCAGGCAGGCCCCACAAATAAGCCAGAGATGCATTTGGAATAAAAGCACACATTCTGCTCATGTAAAAACACCAGGCAGGTCCCACAAATAAGCCAGAGATGAATTTGAAATAAAAGGGCACATTCTTCTCATGTAAAAACACCAGGCAGGCCCCACAAATAAGCCAGAGATGAATTTGAAATAAAAGGACACATTCTGCTCATGTAAAAACACCAGGCAGGCCCCACAAATAAGCCAGAGATGCATTTTAAATTGGTCTCTAAGGTGCTACTGGGAGGATTTTTTTTAAATTTTTTATTATGTTTTGACTTTTAAGTTGAATTACTGAAAGAAATGAACCTTTCCATGATATTCTAATTTTTTGAATTTCACCTGTACTTCATCCAGTCTTTCACAACCCATTGCAAAAACAGCACCCTCGGCCGGACTTATTCCTGCTATTGCTCCAAGGGGGAACCCGGGATCCCCCAAGCCCCTCTCCAACCTCGCTCAACCCCGGCTAGACCCCGTGCATGCAGATATCCCCTCCTCCTAAGATCCAATCCGCATCCACCTAGGATCCGCAAACTTTTTCAGCAGGGGGCCGGTCCACCGTCCCTCAGACCTTGTGGGGGGCCGGACGGTATTTTCGAAAAAAAATAATAATGAACGAATTCCTATGCCCCACAAATAAGCCAGAGATGCATTTTTAATAAAAGGACACGTTCTGCTCATGTAAAAACACCAGGGAGGCCCCACAAATAAGCCAGAGATGCATTTTAAATAAACACATTCTTCTCATGTAAAAACACCAGGCAGGCCCCACAAATAAGCCAGAGATGCATTTGAAATAAAAGGACACATTCTGCTCATGTAAAAACACCAGGCTGGCCCCACAAATAAGCCAGAGATGCATTTTAAATAAACACATTCTTCTCATGCAAAAACACCAGGCAGGCCCCACAAATAAGCCAGAGATGCATTTGAAATAAAAGGACACATTCTGCTCATGTAAAAACACCAGGCTGGCCCCACAAATAAGCCAGATATTCATTTGAAATAAAAGGACACATTCTGCTCATGTAAAAACACCAGGCAGGCCCCACAAATAAGCCAGAGATCATTTGAAATAAAAGGACACATTCTGCTCATGTAAAAACACCAGGCTGGCCCCACAAATAAGCCAGAGATGCATTTTAAATAAACACATTCTTCTCATGTAAAAACACCAGGCAGGCCCCACAAATAAGCCAGAGATGCATTTTAAATAAACACATTCTTCTCATGCAAAAACACCAGGCAGGCCCCACAAATAAGCCAGAGATGCATTTTAAATAAAAGGACACATTGTACTCATGTAAAAACACCAGGCTGGCCCCACAAATAAGCCAGAGATGCATTTTAAATAAACACATTCTTCTCATGCAAAAACACCAGGCAGGCCCCACAAATAAGCCAGAGATGCATTTTAAATAAAAGGACACATTCTGCTCATGTAAAAACACCAGGCAGGCCCCACAAATAAGCCAGAGATGCATTTTAAATAAACACATTCTTCTCATGCAAAAACACCAGGCAGGCCCCACAAATAAGCCAGAGATGCATTTTAAATAAAAGGACACATTCTGCTCATGTAAAAACACCAGGCAGGCCCCACAAATAAGCCAGAGATGCATTTTAAATAAAAGGACACATTCTACTCATGTAAAAACACGCCTGATTCCCGGACCATTCGCAGGCCGGATTTAGAAGGCGATTGGGCCGCATCCGGCCCCCAGGCCTTCGTTTGGGGACCCCTGACCTAGGGCTTGTTCTTGAACCCAGACCCTTTATTTATTGATTTAAAACTGTAACAACGACTAATTTTGTTTCTTCCAGTCAAACACTCGCAAAACAATGCCTGAGAAACGGAACGAGACGTGTTCAATTCGGACCAATTCCCAACATTTGCACACAAATATTTTTAAAATCGGAAAACCGTACGATCCGAACGTCGAATTGGATTCTTACAAAAGCGAGGATTCTTACAAAGCCATTCTTCCAGTCTGTAATGTAACTAAGAACCTGTCACAGTAAACCAAAAGTCTTTCCGGGTATTTGAGAGCCACCTTCAAAAGTTCCAGTTACAGTTAGGCAGTCGTGCAAAATAAGAATCCTGCCGCGCCGAGCGGTGAAGATGCAAAATAAAAATGGTGAAAATGCAAGATAAAAATGGTGAAAATGCAAAATCAAATTCAAAAAAATTCAGGTATCTGAAGAAGCGTGCATGCACACGAAAGCTCGTACCGAGAACCAACTTAGTCGGTCTTTCAGGCGCTACTGGAAGGAATTTTTTAATTTAATTTTTCATTTTTATTTTTTTTTTGCATCTTCCAAAGATCAATCCCCAGAGCCCCTTCCTCGCGGCCGCAGCGGCTGCTCCCCTTCCGGCCTCCAAAAACTCCCCTTTCTCCCCCGCGCACCGTTTACGACAGCCTCTCTTCCCGCGGAGCCCCCGCCGTCGCCCGCCAAGGGGGAGCGCCCCATCACACCGCTTCGCGTGGCAGGATCCTATATGCAAATCGACTTGGGAGCGGGAAGGGCGCACGGTTCAGGATTGGCCCTTCGGAGCTCTTGGCGCAGCAGGATCCTATATTTAAATCACCCTGGGAGCGGGAAACCGCGCGGCGTCCAGTGCGCACGGTGGGCGGCGTGCGCCCTCGCTTGCAAGGGCGCACCGTTCAGGATCGGACCTTCGGAGCTCTTGGCGCAGCAGGATCCTATATGCTAATCGACTTTGGAGCGGGAAACCGCGCAGCGTCCAGTGCACGCGGTGGGCGGCGGGCGGCCTTGCTTGCAAGGGCGCACGGTTCAGGATCGGACCTTCAGGACCTTCACGGTTCAGGATCGGACCTTCGGAGCTCTTGGCGCAGCGGGATCCTACATGCAAATCGACTCGGGAGCGGGATCCCCCTGCAGCGGCAGCCTCTCCTCCCGCGGAGACCCACGCCACCGCCCACCAAGGGGGAGCGCCCCCTCCCACCGCTCCGCGCAGCAGGATCCTATACGCAAACCGAGAACCCGTGGTCAAGGGCGCACGGTTCAGGATCGGACCTTCGGAGCTCTTCGCGCAGCAGGATCCTATATTTAAATCAACCTGGGAGCGGGATCCCCTGGGAGCGGTGGGGGGGGCACGCGGACCAATCGGCGCTTCGGAGACCTTCGGGCAGCAGGATCCTACATGCAAATCGACTCGGGAGCGGGATCCTGCAGCAGCAGCAGCCTCTCCTCCCTCAAGGACCCCCGTGCCATCGCCCCCCGCCGCAGGATCCCATATGCAAATCGACTTGGGAGCGTCCAGTGCGCGCGCGGCGGGGAGGGGCGCACTCCCTTCCAAGGGCGCACCGTTCAGGATCGGAGCTCTTCGCGGAGCAGGATCCTACATGCAAACCGACTCGGGAGCGGGATCCCCCCCCCTTGCAGCAGCAGCCTCTCTTCCCACGGACCCCACCAAGGCGGAGCGCCCCCTCCCCACCGCTCCGCGCAGCGGGATCCTATACGCAAAGAAAACCCGTGGTGCGCGCAGTGGGGGGGGGAAGCGCACTCGCTTTCAAGGGCGCGCGGCTCAGGATCGGAGCTCTCCGCGCAGCAGGATCCTAGACGCAAATCGACTCGGGAGCGAGAACGTGTGGGGGGGCGGGCGCGCGCGCGCACCCCCGCTCGCAAGGGCGCACGGTTCAGGATCGGAGCTCTCCTCGGGGACGCCGGTGCTGCATTTTTTTGGGGGGGACATCCCCAGTTGCAAACACCCCCCCCAAAGGACAGAGCCCCATTTCTCCCCCCCCCACCCTCGATTCCCCATTGCACCGACCCTTTTGCACCTTGCGCGTTGCAAGCCTCCCCCTCCCCCCTTTGCATGCTCCCCCCCCACGCACGTTATACCCCACGGGGGGGGGTCCTTACCCACGTTATCCCCAGGGTGGGGGGGGGTCCTTACCCGCCTCCACGGAGCGCCCCCGGCCCGGCTCGGCTCCGTCCTGCTCTTGCAAAGATCTGCAGCAGGCAGCGTTCGGGGGCTCCTGGGCCACGTGACAGCGCCCAGCGCCCCCATAGGCTGGGCCCGGTTGCCGGGGCTGCCGGGCAACGGTGAGCCCGCCCTCTTTCCCCCCCTCCCACCCCTCCCTCCTTTCCCTGCTGCACCTGAGGAGCCGCCTTACGCCGGCGGCGCAGCCCGCCACGCAAGCGGCGTAGGCGCGGCGTATTCCCCCCCCGACCGGCGTAAGGTGCCCTACCTGTGACGTCGCGCGTGGCGCGCATTACGCAGCCCCGTCCCGCCGCGCAAAGTGCGTAAGGTCCGCTGAGAGGGTAACCTGAGGGCGAGTTAGGTACTCTTACCTGTGACGTCGCTCTCCCAGCGCCCCCTCCGCCACGCACATTACGCAGGCAGCCGCGGCTCTCCCAGCGTCCCGTCGCGCCGCGCCGCGCAAAGGGCGTAAAGTCTCCCCTTTCGGCGTCCCGCGCGTTCGCTGAGGGTACCTGAGGGTGAGTTAGCGCGTGCGCAGAGATGAGCAAAATGCGTAAAAGGCTTCGGGCTCGCGACGCGGAGCGCCTCCTCCTTCCCTCGGGGGGAGGGGCTTAAACAGAAAGGGGTGGGGCTTGTGACATTTAACATATATATATCACACACACTCATATATATATATCGACATAGATATATAGATATATATCGATATAGATATATAGATATATGCATATTTTTCTGAAGTAAAAAGGCATCATTATTACTTTTTAAACAATTTTTCTGAGGTAAAAAGGCATCATTATTATTTTTAAAATATTTTTCTCTGAGGTAAAAAGGCATTATTATCATTTAAATCATTTTTCTGAGGTAAAAAGGCATTATGATTATTTTTTAAATCATTTTTCTGAGGTAAACAGGCATTATGATTATTTTTTAAATCATTTTTCTGAGGTAAAAAGGCATTATGATTATTATTTAAATATTTTTTCTGAAGGAAAAAGGCATTATGATTATTTTTTAAATCATTTTTCTGAGGTAAAAAGGCATTATGATTATTTTTAAAATCATTTTTCTGAGGTAAAAAGGCATTATGATTATTTTTTAAATCATTTTTCTGAGGTAAAAAGGCATTATGATTATTTTTAAAATCATTTTTCTGAGGTAAAACAGGCATTATGATTATTATTTAAATCATTTTTCTGAGGTAAAAAGGCATTATGATTATTATTTAAATCATTTTTCTGAGGTAAAAAGGCATTATGATTATTATTTAAATCATTTTTCTGAGGTAAAAAGGCATTATGATTATTTTTTAAATCATTTTTCTGAGGTAAAAAGGCATTATGATTATTTTTTAAATCATTTTTCTGAGGTAAAAAGGCATTATGATTATTTTTTAAATCATTTTCTGAGGTAAAAAGGCATTATGATTATTATTTAAATATTTTTTCTGAAGTAAAAAGGCATCGTTATTATCATTTAAATAATTTTTCTGAAGTAAAAAGGCATCGTTATTATCATTTAAATAATTTTTCTGAAGTAAAAAGGCGTCGTTATTATCATTTAAATAATTTTTCTGATGTACAAAACCATTATTGTTATATTTTGAACAATTTTTCTGAAGTAAAAAGGCATCATTATTATTTTTTAAATGATTTTTCTGAAGTAAAAAGGCATCGTTATGATCATTTAAATAATTTTTCTGATGTAAAAAGGCATTATGATTATTTTTTAAATAATTTTTCTGAAGTAAAAAGGCATTATCATTATCATTTAAATAATTTTTCTGAAGTAAAAAGGCATTATTATTATCATTTAAATATTTTTTCTGAAGTAAAAAGCCATTATTTTTTATTATTTTTTAATAATTTTTCTGAAGTAAAAAGGCATCGTTATTATCATTTAAATAATTTTTCTGATGTAAAAAGGCATTATGATTATTTTTTAAATAATTATTCTGAAGTAAAAAGGCATTATCATTATTATTTAAATAATTTTTTCTGAAGTAAAAAGGCATTATTTTTAATTATTTTTCTGAAGTAAAAAGGCATTATTTTTTTTAAATATTTTTTCTGAAGTAAAAAGGCATTATTATTATTTTTTAAATAATTTTTTCTGAAGTAAAAAGGCATTATTATTTTTTAAATAATTTTTCTGAAGTAAAAAAGGCATCATTATTTTTTAAATAATTTTTCTGAAGTAAAAAGGCATTATTATTATTTTTAATAATTTTTCTGAAGTAAAAAGGCATTGTTAAAAAAAAAAACACCTGAAGTAAAAAGGCATTGTTATTATTGCAATAATTTTTCTGAAGTAAAAAGGCAGTATTATTGTTATTTTGAATAATTTTTAAAAAGGCATTAGATTTTTTTAAAAAATAAGATATATATATATATATATATATATATATATTTGTAAGATTTTTTAAAACCAGTAAGATATATATAAAACGGACATATATATATAAAACGGACATATATATAACGGTGTGAAAATGCTTTAAAAAAAAAAACGTTTTGGAAAATACGTTGAATTTTGCACAGCTCGCTGTCGACATCTAGTGTCGCATTTGCATATTGCACTTTGCGACACATTTCGAATATTTTATTTGCAGATGTATAGCTGAGTCCATATGGTCTGAAGGTCAACGTACGAGAAACGGAAGATCGTGGCCACGGGTCCCATCACCTCCTGGCAAATAGAAGGGGGAGAAACGGAGGCCGGGAGAGATTGGACTTTCTCGGGTTCCAGGATCACCGCGGACGGGGACGGCGGTCCCGAAATTAGAAGACGCCTGCTTCTCGGGAGGAAAGCGAGGACAAACCCGGACGGCGTCTTCGAAAGCGGAGACGTCACCGTGCCGACAACGGTCCGCCCGGTTCAAGCGACGGTTTCCCCAGGAGCGATGCACGGAAATGAGAGCTGGACCAGAAAGAAGACTGATCGCCGCGGAACGGGCGCTTTTGAATTCCGGCGCTGGGGGATTCCGGTGCATGTAGATCGAGGGAAGTAATAGGACCGCTGTATTCCGCTCTGGTCAGACCTCAGCTGGAAGACTGTGCCCGGTTCTGGGCGCCCCAGTTCAAAACGGATACGGACAAGCTGGAACGTGTCCAGAGGAGGGCGACCGAAACGGTCTGGAAACGATGCCTTGCGAGGAACGGCTTAGGGAGCTGGGTATGTTTAGCCTGGAGAAGAGAAGCTTAAGGGGCGACAGGATAGCCATGTTCAAAGATATCAAAGGATGTCATCTAGAGGAGGGAGAAAGGTTGTCTTCTGCTGCTCCGGAGAAGCGGACGCGGGGCAACGGGTTCAAACTGCGAGAAAGGAGATTCCAGCGAAACGTTAGGAAGAACTTCCTGCGAGTAAGAGCTGGGATTTGCTGCCGAGGAGTGTGGCGGAGTCTCCTTCTTTGGAGGTCTCGAAGCGGAGGCTGCAAAAAAGAAAGCTGCCAAACTGGAAACTGTAGAAAAGGCTCCCTTTCCTTCAGAAGCTGCAGAAATGGGAGTTGAACCCCATAAAAAACGGGGCTTCCCCTCTTTGCTTTCCCCCCTTTGCAAGAGTGTGGCGGAGTCTCCTTCTTTGGAGGTCTTGAAGCGGAGGCTTGACGGCCGGCCGTCAGGAATGCTTGGATGGGGTTTCCTGCTTCCTGATTCTTTGATTGATTGATTGATTGATTGGCAGGGGGCTTCGGACAGGATGGCCCTTGGGGGTCTCTTCCAACTCTAGGATCCTATGATCCTACGATTCCTTCTTTGGAGGTCTTGAAGCGGAGGCTTGGCGGCCGTCCGTCAGGAATGCTTGGATGGGGTTTCCTGCTTGGCAGGGGCTTGGACTGGATGGCCCTTGGGGTCTCTTCCAACTCTAGGATTCTATGATTGATTGATTGATTGATTGATTGGCAGGGGGTTGGACTGATGGCCCTTGGGGTCTCTTCCAACTCTAGGATTCTATGATTGATTGATTGGCAGGGGGTTGGACTGGATGGCCCTTGGGGGTCTCTTCCAACTCTAGGATTCTATGATTCTTTGATTGATTGATTGATTGATTGATTGGCAGGGGGTTGGACAGGATGGCCCTTGGGGGTCTCTTCCAACTCTAGGATTCTATGATTCTTTGATTGATTGATTGATTGATTGGCAGGGGGTTGGACTGGATGGCCCTTGGGGTCTCTTCCAACTCTAGGATTCTATGATTCTTTGATTGATTGATTGATTGATTGGCAGGGGGTTGGACTGGATGGCCCTTGGGGGTCTCTTCCAACTCTAGGATTCTATGATTCTTTGATTGATTGATTGATTGATTGGCAGGGGGTTGGACAGGATGGCCCTTGGGGGTCTCTTCCAACTCTAGGATCCTATGATCCTACGATTCCTTCTTTGGAGGTCTTGAAGCGGAGGCTTGGCGGCCGTCCGTCAGGAATGCTTGGATGGGGTTTCCTGCTTGGCAGGGGCTTGGACTGGATGGCCCTTGGGGTCTCTTCCAACTCTAGGATTCTATGATTGATTGATTGATTGATTGATTGGCAGGGGGTTGGACTGGATGGCCCTTGGGGGTCTCTTCCAACTCTAGGATTCTATGATTGATTGATTGATTGATTGATTGGCAGGGGGTTGGACTGGATGGCCCTTGGGGTCTCTTCCAACTCTAGGATTCTATGATTCTTTGATTGATTGATTGATTGATTGGCAGGGGGTTGGACAGGATGGCCCTTGGGGGTCTCTTCCAACTCTAGGATCCTATGATCCTACGATTCCTTCTTTGGAGGTCTTGAAGCGGAGGCTTGGCGGCCGTCCGTCAGGAATGCTTGGATGGGGTTTCCTGCTTGGCAGGGGCTTGGACTGGATGGCCCTTGGGGTCTCTTCCAACTCTAGGATTCTATGATTGATTGATTGATTGATTGATTGGCAGGGGGTTGGACTGGATGGCCCTTGGGGGTCTCTTCCAACTCTAGGATTCTATGATTCTTTGATTGATTGATTGATTGATTGATTGGCAGGGGGTTGGACAGGATGGCCCTTGGGGGTCTCTTCCAACTCTAGGATCCTATGATCCTACGATTCCTTCTTTGGAGGTCTTGAAGCAGAGGCTTGACGGCCGTCCGTCAGGAATGCTTGGATGGGGTTTCCTGCTTGGCAGGGGGTTGGACTGGATGGCCCTTGGGGGTCTCTTCCAACTCTAGGATCCTATGATTGATTGATTGATTGGCAGGGGGTTGGACTGGATGGCCCTTGGGGTCTCTTCCAACTCTAGGATCCTATGATTGATTGATTGATTGGCAGGGGGTTGGACTGGATGGCCCTTGGGGGTCTCTTCCAAGTCTAGGATTCCATGAAACAGATTCTACCTCCGGCAGGCCGCAGGGACGGACTCGTTCCGCCTATGGCCTACCTGCAAATCTTCCCCGCCGTTACTGGATCCGATTTCGTACATGCGCAGATCTGAAGGAGCTGGCATGCGCACGGAAGCGCATACCAGGGACAAACCCAGCTGGTCTCTAAGGGGCTACCGGAAAGAATTGATTTTCTTTTCTCTCGACCACGGCAGACCAACGCGGTAACTGGGTCTGATCCTGTCACCGGTAGGTCGCCGTCTCGGTCTGCCGTAGTCGAAACAGAACAAAATTTGGGAAAAAAATAATAATTCCTTCCAGCGGCACCTTAGAGACCAACTCGGTTTGTTCCCGGTCTGTGCTTCCGTGTCCATGCGCGCTTCTTCGGATCCGATCCGGTTCATCGTGCTAGATTGCAAAGGAAGCCGTCGAATGGACAGGCACCGTAAATATGTATTTTCAGGGGGGTACCCCGGATCAAAACTAGTGGCAAGCCGCGGTCATTCAGGTTGTGTCATTTCGGCGCGGGAAGGCGAATGAAAGCAAAATTTTGGGGAAATTATATACGATTATAGCCGTGTTTTATTACGATAGCTATTACAATTATTTTTAAATTTTTATTCTGGTTACCTGTCTTATACCAGGGGGGTCCAAACTCCCAAGAGGCTGCGATCTACTTTCAGCAGCGGTCTGCCCCCGTTTTTGGGGGAGCAGCTCGAAGTCGCCAAACTTTTTTGGGGGGGATGAGGGATGCCCCGTTCATTTTTCGTCATGGAGTGAGTAAGTGAGTGAGTAAGTTTGATTGACGGCCGTTGGCCCAACGCATAAAAATACAATTCCGAAACAACCTATAATCTTTAAAAGCTTCGCCAGAGTTGTTGACCGTTTTTTGGGGGGTGGGATGAGGGATGCCCCGTTTTTTGGAGGGGTTCGGTTCATTTTCCGTCATGGAGTGAGTAAGTGAGTGAGTAAGTTTGATTGACGGCCGTTGGCCCAACGCATTAAAAAAATACAATTCCAAAACAATCTATAATCTTTAAAAGCTCCGTCAGAGTTGTTGACCGTTTTTTTGGGGGTGGGATGAGGGATGCCCCGTTTTTTGGAGGGGTTCGGTTCATTTTCCATCGTGGAGTGAGTAAGTGAGTGAGTAAGTTTGATTGACGGCCGTTGGCCTAACGCATTAAAAAAATACAATTCCGAAACAACCTGTAATCTTTAAAAGCTCCGTCAGAGTTGTTGACCGTTTTTTGGGGGTGGGATGAGGGATGCCCCGTTTTTTGGAGGGGTTCGGTTCATTTTCCGTCGTGGAGTGAGTAAGTGAGTGAGTAAGTTTGATTGACGGCCGTTGGCCTAACGCATTAAAAAAATACAATTCCGAAACAACCTGTAATATTTAAAAGCTCCGTCAGAGTTGTTGACCGTTTTTGGGGGGTGGGAGGAGGGATGCCCCGTATTTTTTCGGGGTTCGGTTTTCGTTTTTGGATTACTGACCCCGTTCCGGAAACAGCGAACGGAAACAGCTCCGAAAGACAGGAAAACTTTACTCCCCGAAAAAAACAGAAAGCCCCAAATCACTGAAAAACTCAGTTTAACAGGATCCTCGGCCCTCGTAAAGGAACGGCTCGCCGGGCGAGGGAATTTCCGTTTCCAAAGCTCCCTTGCGACGAAACAGCTTCAAAAAAACGGAAAAATTTTGCCCCCCCCAAAACAGAAAGCCCCAAATGGCTGAAAAACTCAGTTTCCCAGGATCCTCGGCTCTCGCAAAGGAACAAACAAATAAACTCCGTTTCCCAAGCTCCCTTGCAACGATTAGCCGGCGCAACACACACACACACACACACACACACACAGACGAGCTCAATTGTTTGTTTTTTTGTTTTAAAATAGCTTTATTTAATTTCAGACTTCTTTACAACGCAAATGTATAATTTTTATTAATTTTTCCTTTAATTTTAACAAAAAAAGAGAGAAAAATTTACAACGTACAACTTATAAAAATAAATAGTGTAAAAAACTTATATTACAACAAATGTATAATTTTTAAATACTTTTCCAATTTTGCACACTAAGAACAATGTGTAAGAGAGAAAAATTTACAACGTACAACTTATAAAAATAAATAGTGTAAAAAACTTATATTACAACAAATGTATAATTTTTATTAATTTTTCCTTTAATTTTAACAAAAAAAGAGAGAAAAATTTACAACGTACAACTTAGAAAAATAAATAGTGTAAAAAACTTATATTACAACAAATGTATAATTTTTATTAATTTTTCCTTTAATTTTAACAAAAAAAGAGAGAAAAATTTACAACGTACAACTTATAAAAATAAATAGTGTAAAAAACTTATATTACAACAAATATATAATTTTTATTAATTTTTCCTTTAATTTTAACAAAAAAAGAGAGAAAAATTTACAACGTACAACTTATAAAAATAAATAGTGTAAAAAACTTATATTACAACAAATGTATAATTTTTATTAATTTTTCCTTTAATTTTAACAAAAAAAGAGAGAAAAATTTACAACGTACAACTTAGAAAAATAAATAGTGTAAAAAACTTATATTACAACAAATGTATAATTTTTATTAATTTTTCCTTTAATTTTAACAAAAAAAGAGAGAAAAATTTACAACGTACAACTTAGAAAAATAAATAGTGTAAAAAACTTATATTACAACAAATATATAATTTTTATTAATTTTTCCTTTAATTTTAACAAAAAAAGAGAGAAAAATTTACAACGTACAACTTTATAAAATAAATAGTGTAAAAAACTTATATTACAACAAATATATAATTTTTCTTAATTTTTCCTTTAATTTTAACAAAAAAAGAGAGAAAAATTTACAACGTACTATAGTAGAGAAAAATAAATAGTGTAAACACTCAGGCAAGAAAAGAAAACTTATATTACAACAAATGTATAATTTTTATTAATTTTTCCTTTAATTTTAACAAAAAAAGAGAGAAAAATTTACAACGTACTAACTTAGAAAAATAAATAGTGTAAAAAACTTATATTACAACAAATGTATAATTTTTATTAATTTTTCCTTTAATTTTAACAAAAAAAGAGAGAAAAATTTACAACGTACAACTTATAAAAATAAATAGTGTAAAAAACTTATATTACAACAAATATATATCGCTCTTCTCTTTTACACTTACAGTTTTCGTCCCTTCCCTTCTTCCTTCTTATGTCTTCTCTAAATCATATTTCTGTGTTTTGCACATCAATTCCTTTTACTTCTAATAAAGTTTTTCCTTGTCAGATTTCTTTTTGTTCTCATTTTCATTTTTAATGTCTTCCTTTGTTTCTTACTATTCTTTTATATGAAATAACTATACGCCGAGTGTTTTATGCCATCCATTTATATCTTACACACCTTGTCCAAATAATCTATGAATTTTCCCCACTCTTTTCTAAATGTTTCTTCTAAAATGCAACCCTATCAAATCAACCAATAGAAACAAATCAACAAAAAATACAACCAATACAAACAAATAAACAAACAAACAACCCCCCAAAAAACATATAACCCAGATATTATAATCCACGAAAAAATAACATTTGAAAAAACGAAACACACACACACACACACACACGAGCTCAATTGTTTGTTTTTTTGTTTTAAATAGCTTTATTTAATTTCAGACTTCTAAAATGCAACCCTATCAAATCAACCAATAGAAACAAATCAACAAACAAATACAAACAAATAAACAAACAAACAACCCCCCAAAAAACATATAACCCAGATATTATAATCCACGAAAAAATAACATTTGAAAAAACGAAACACACACAAACACACAAGCTCAATTGTTTGTTTTTTTGTTTTAAATAGCTTTATTTAATTTCAGACTTCTAAAATGCAACCCTATCAAATCAACCAATAGAAACAAATCAACAAAAAAGACAAACAAATAAACAAACAAACAACCCCCCAAAAAACATATAACCCAGATATTATAATCCACGAAAAAATAACATTTGAAAAAACGAAACGCACACACACACACACAAAATTTTTGAATAACAATAATTGTTAATATAATAAAAGGATTATGAATAACAATAATTGTTATTGAGATTTTGGGGGGTACAAGATTTTGGGATGCATAAGATGTTTATTTGAAATTTAAGGTTGATGGTGAGCGATTGTTAAATGAGTTGCAAAGTTACTTGAAAGTAAATTAGAATTTGAACGCAGAAGAGAGATAAGATTTATAATAATTAATAGATTCCTGTGTTCCTGTTTTGTTCCTGTCTTGTTGAGGTGTGTATTAGTTTTTGTTGCATTTGTTTTATATGTTGCATTTGTTTTATATGTTGATTGTATGTGTTTATTTGTGGTTGTTTTTAATGTGGAAAAACCAATATATTCTTATTTTTTTAAAAAAAAAAGAGAGAGATTTTGGGAGGGGGACAAAGCTTTTTTAGGAGAGATTCCCCCCTTTTAGGCTGCCGATAACCATTTAATTTTTATTTCATTTTTTGCTTCTAGGGGGAGGCAGCTGCCCCCCTGCCCCCTCCCCTGGGTACGCCCATGTGTACGGTAATTCGAACTCGGGTTCTTGAGAATCACCTGGAGGAATTAGAATAAGCAGGCAGGCGATTCCCTCGGAAATGGAAATGTCACTGCAGCATCTCGCCCGTTGCGCCCAAGTGGTGCTTTGCTATCCCTGCCTGTTGGGCATAGGCTCAGAGCCACTGCTTTAAACCAGGAAGGAGATGCTACTACCGTTTCTGGAAGAGAATGTCTCTGCTCCTAAAGAAAGATGAATCCTCTCTCTTTTTTTGCAAAATGAGAAACGAGCCTTCAGAGGTTTTTCTGCCGGGGCAAGTGGTCCAAAACGGAGATTTTGAAGACATAATATTCTGTCGTCGAGTCGGGTGGCGCTGCGGGTTAAACCACAGAGCCGAGGGCTCGCCGATCGGAAGGTCGGCGGTTCGAATCCCCGCAACGACCGGGTCGGCTCCCCGTCGCTCGGTCCCGGCTCCCGCCAACCGAGCGGTTCGGAAGCACGTCAAAAGTGCAAGTTAGATCGATAGGTACCGCTCCGGCAGGAAGGTAAACGGTGTCCAGGTCCAGCCTGGGGTCCAAAGAGTCAGTTCGGCCATGTTTTTTGAAGCTGTTTCGTTGCAAGGGAGCTTGGGAAACGGAGTTCCCTTGCATGGCGAGTAGTTCCTTTACGAGGGCTGAGGATCCCGTGAAACTCCATTGTTGAATGTGCTGCAGAGGTAGGTTGTTTGTTTCCCCAGCGACATGTGACTGGCTGATTAGATTATCTGTCTGGAAACTGTAGAAACGGCTCCCTTTCCTTAAGATTTTTCAGAAATGTGAGTTGAACCCCATAAAAACCTCTTTGCTTTATCCCCTTTGCAAAAGGAGCTTTGCTTTTCCCCCTTTGCAAAAAAAGCTGCAAAACTTTAGCTGATCCTCAAAAAACAGGGCTTTTCCCTTTGCAAAAAAAGCTGCAAAACTTTGAGCTGATCCTCAAAAAAACAGGGCTTTTCCCTTTGCAAAAAAAGCTGCAAAACTTTTAGCTGATCCTCAAAAAAACAGGGCTTTTCCCTTTGCAAAAAAAGCTGCAAAACTTTAGCTGATCCTCAAAAAAACAGGGCTTTTCCCTTTGCAAAAAAAGCTGCAAAACTTTGAGCTGATCCTCAAAAAAACAGGGCTTTTCCCTTTGCAAAAAAAGCTGCAAAACTTTTAGCTGATCCTCAAAAAACAGGGCTTTTCCCTTTGCAAAAAAGCTGCAAAACTTTTAGCTGATCCTCAAAAAAACAGGGCTTTTCCCTTTGCAAAAAAAGCTGCAAAACTTTAGCTGATCCTCAAAAAACAGGGCTTTTCCCTTTGCAAAAAAGCTGCAAAACTTTGAGCTGATCCTCAAAAAAACAGGGCTTTTCCCTTTGCAAAAAAGCTGCAAAACTTTGAGCTGATCCTCAAAAAAACAGGGCTTTTCCCTTTGCAAAAAGCTGCAAAACTTTGAGCTGATCCTCAAAAAAACAGGGCTTTTCCCTTTGCAAAAAAGCTGCAAAACTTTGAGCTGATCCTCAAAAAAACAGGGCTTTTCCCTTTGCAAAAAAGCTGCAAAACTTTAGCTGATCCTCAAAACAGGGCTTTTCCCTTTGCAAAAAAGCTGCAAAACTTTGAGCTGATCCTCAAAAAACAGGGCTTTTCCCTTTGCAAAAAAAGCTGCAAAACTTTGAGCTGATCCTCAAAAAAACAGGGCTTTTCCCTTTGCAAAAAAAGCTGCAAAACTTTGAGCTGATCCTCAAAAAAAACAGGGGTTTTCCCTTTTCAAAAAAAGCTATAAAACGTTTAGCTGATCCTCAAAAAACAGGGCTTTTCCCTTTGCAAAAAAAAGCTGCAAAACTTTGAGCAATGACGGGGTCAGCTCCCGTCGCTCGGTCCCACCTCCTGCCAACCTAGCGGTTCGGAAGCATGTCAAATGCAAGTAGGTCAATAGGTACCGCTCCGGCAGGAAGGTAAACGGTGTTCAGGTCCAGTCTGGGGTCCAAAGAGTCAGGGAGGAGTCAGTCCGGCAAAGAAAGGAAGGAAGAAGAGAAAAAGGAAAAGAAGAAGAAGAAGAAGAAGAATTTGGATTTGATATCCCGCTTTATCACTACCCGAAGGAGTCTTAAAAGCGGCCAACATTCTCCTTTCCCTTCCTCCCCCACAACAAACACTCTGTGAGGTGAGTGGGGCTGAGAGACTTCAGAGAAGGGGGACTAGCCCAAGGTCACCCAGCAGCTGCATGTGGAGGAGCGGAGACGCGAACCCGGTTCACCAGATTGCGAGTCCACTGCTCTTAACCACTACACTTAACCACGGCACCAGGAACGGACTGAAGAGGGAGGAGCAGAGGCATCGTCCATGCAGGCGTAGTCTCTGGCTACATGCACACAGCCCACTGGAGAAAGGTGCATATGGAGGAGGAGGAGGAGGAGAAGAAGAAGAAGAAGAATTTGGATTTGCTATCCCGCTTTATCACTACCCAAAGGAGTCTCCAAATAGCTCACAGTCTCCTTTCCCTTCCTCCCCCACAACAAACCCTCTGTGGGGTGAGTGGGTTCTGAGAGACTTCAGAGAAGCGGGACTAGCCCAAGGTCACCCAGCAGCTGCATGTGGAGGAGCGGGGACGTGAATCCGGTTCACCAGTTTACGAGTCCGCCGCTCTTAACCACTGCACCACACTGGCTTAAGGGAAGCGAACCCGGTTCACCAGATTACGAGGCCACCGCTCTTAACCACTGCACCACACTGGCTTAAGGGAAGCGAACCCGGTTCACCAGATTACGAGGCCACCGCTCTGAACCACTACACCACACTGGCTTTCTAAAGAAACAGAGAGAGCTATTTCATGCTAGCCAGACATTGGCCCACCTAGCTCATCACCTGTCCAGCACCTGTCCGGTGTTTCCAGCAGCGAGATATTCCCAGCCTCGCCTCGAGGTGCCATGGGTTGAACATGGGACCTTCAGCATGCAAAAAACTGGTGCTCTGCCCTTGAGCTAACATCCACCCCCAATATGCATGGATGCCAATGGCTTGTGCCGTATCTGGACACAACAGGCTCCTCGCTTGCCGTATTTTTCGCTCCATAGGGCGCACGAGATCATAGGGCGCTCCTCATTTTTAGAGGAGGAAACAAGGGGAAAAAAACATATTTTTCTGGTTTTCCTCCTCTAAAAGCACTGTTTTTTTGAGGATCAGCGCAAAGCTTTGCAGCTTTTTTTGCAAAGGGAAAAGCCCTGTTTTCTGGAGGATCCGCTTAAAGTTTTGCAGCTTTTTGCAAAGGGAAAAGCCCTGTTTTTTGGAGGATCGGCTCAAAGTTTTGTAGCTTTTTTCCCCAAAGGGAAAAGCCCTGTTTGTTTTTAGGATCAACTAAACGTTTTGTAGCTTTTTTTGAAAAGGGAAAAGCCCTGTTTTTTGAGGATCAGCTAAAAGTTTTGCAGCTTTTTCGCAAAGGGAAAAGCCCTGGTTTTTTTGAGGATCAGCTAAAAGTTTTGCAGCTTTTTTGCAAAGGGAAAAGCCCTGTTTTTTGAGGATCAGCTAAAAGTTTTGCAGCTTTTTTTGCAAAGGGAAAAGCCCTGTTTTTTGAGGATCAGCTAAAAGTTTTGCAGCTTTTTTGCAAAGGGAAAAGCCCTGTTTTTTTGAGGATCAGCTAAAAGTTTTGCAGCTTTTTTTGCAAAGGGAAAAGCCCTGTTTTTTTGAGGATCAGCTAAAGTTTTGCAGCTTTTTGCAAAGGGAAAAGCCCTGTTTTTGAGGATCAGCTAAAAGTTTTGCAGCTTTTTTTGCAAAGGGAAAAGCCCTGTTTTTTTGAGGATCAGCTCAAAGTTTTGCAGCTTTTTGCAAAGGGAAAAGCCCTGTTTTTTTGAGTGTCAGATCAAAGTTTTGCAGCTTTTGTCGCAAAGGGGGAAAAGCAAAGCTCCTTTTGCAAAGGGGAAAAGCAAAGAGGAAAAGCCCCGTTTTTATGGGGTTCAACTCACATTTCTGCAGCTTCTGAAGGAAAGGGAGCCATTTCTACAGTTTCCAGACAGATAATCTAATCAGCCAGTCACATGTCGCTGGGGAAACAAACAACCTCCCTCTGCAGCACATTCAACAACGGAGGGCGGGGCTGAAAGGGAGCCGGGACTCTGATCTCTCTCCTGATCCTGTCCTGTGTCCTGCGTTTCCGTGCGCTGCTCTGATTCGCCAGAAAGCGGCTTTGTCATGCTGGCCACATGACCCGGAAGCTGTCTGCGGACAAACGCAGGGGCTGCTTTTTCTGTTTTAGAAAGAGCTAAAGGCGGGCAAGAGGGAAAGAGAGGCTTGAAAGGAACCCGCTCAACAGCCGCGGGGAGATCAGGGAGCTAGCCCCCTTCCTGCCCCGCCCAGGCCCCTTGCACAGTAGTTCCTTTGGGAGGGCTGAGGATCCTGGGAAATTGAGTTTTTTAGCCATTTGGGGCTTTCTGTTCCTTTTCCTCTCGCTTTCTCTTACTTGCAGGTGCTTACTGGTTTGCTTTCTTCTTGCTTCCTATTACCTACTGGTTTGTGCTGGTTCGCTTTCCCCTTGCTGGTGCTTACTGGTGTGTACTGGTTTGTACGGGTGTTTACATGGTTTGTACTGGTTTGCTTTCCTCTTGCTTCCTATTACTTGCTGGTGCGTACTGGTTTGTACTGGTTTGTACTGGTGCTTACTGGTTTGTACTGGTTGGCTTTCCTCTTGCTTCCTATTACTTGCTGGTGCGTACTGGTTTGTACTGGTTTACTGAGTCTGTACTGGTTTCTGGCTTTCCTCTTTCCTCTTGCTTCCTATTACTTGCTGGTGCGTACTGGTTTCTACTGGTGCTTACTGGTTTGGTTTGTACTGGTGCTTACTGGTCTGTACTGGTTTGTACTGGTGCTTACTGGTTTGCACTGGTTGGCTTTCCTCTTGCTTCCTATTGCTTGCTGGTGCGTACTGGTTTCTACTGGTGCTTACTGGTCTGTACTGGTTTGTACTGGTGCTTACTGGTCTGTACTGGTTTGTACTGGTGCTTACTGGTTTGTACTGGTTCTTTCCTCTTGCTTCCTATTACTTGCTGGTGCGTACTGGTTTGTACTGGTGCTTACTGGTCTGTACTGGTTTGTACTGGTGCTTAC